>JANRGW010055007.1:0-40594 GCA_024733675.1 Psilopsiagon aymara | reverse complement strand
TGAAGCACGAGCAAGAAAGTTTGGCTTGTGTGCTGAACTGATTAAATGTTATGTATACATTCATGAGATTCTACACCTAAGTTAATGCCCCTGCCTCTCAAGCTGTAGATGGAATTTGCAAGCCTTTATGCAAAAAGCTGCATACACAGAGAACCACTGTATATTTTCAGGAACTCTATGCAATTTTCCTTATTGTTAAAATGATGTGGAGCATACATCTTTATGAGCAGTAATCTTGTCTGAAGTAGCAGCTAATACTGATAGGTATAAGTATCTTTTGACGGACCACACGGTACATGCAATTTGATTTTTTTTATTCCTCAAAGACAGGAGAATTTGACGTGTGCTTTCCTCAGGGCTGGTGTTTCATGGGGGATTGAAATTTTGATTCAAATATAGTAAGCTTGCTGCTGTAGCTTGTGTGAAACATCAAAAAATACAGGAGTACAGAGTGTATTTTTGTAAACCTTGGTTTTCTTAGAAACTTAAGATAATGACAGTGGAGTGGTATAATTTGGGTTTTTTAAGTCTGCATGAAGATATTTAATGTTTTGTGTAGAACAAAATGTTCATGTTCTTTTTACAGAGAAACGCTCACTACCCAGTTGGATTTAGCTGAAACTAAAGCTGAGTCAGAACGGTTAGCACGAGCACTCCTTGAAGAACAGTATTTTGAACTGAATCAGGAAAGCAAAAAGGCAGCATCAAGACACAGGCAAGAAATGACTGACAAGGACAGCATCATCAGAAGGGTAAATCATTCCACTGTAATTAATATATATATATCTTCCAGCTGAAACCAGAAAATTATGTTTCTATTTTAATTTATAAAGTCCTGTCATCATAAGTGATAAGTACCAAAGTTTTGGACTCGTTTGGAATCTTCAACATATCAATTCTGTCATGTGAACTCCCAAAGAAATGTCGACTTGATGACATCTGCGATGAAGCCAGAATGAAAATCAACTGAATGTCTTTATTTCAGTTATTAAGTCTTTCGTGGTTACTTCTTGTCATTAGCCAATGTATTATTTCAGTCTTGTAAGTTTGTGGAGCTGTATAGTAGAGACTGTTACTGTAAAATAACTTAAGTCTTGTGTTTTTTACTTGTAATCCATTAAAAAAAAGGGTCAAAAAAATCACACCAAAAAAACAGCTCACAAAAAACCCATCTAAAATCCAAACCCCACCAAGCCCCAAGCTCTATTTTTTGAAGGTACTTCATAGTGTAGCTTTTGTGTATTAGTACAAGACTGATGAAACTCTTCAGTTAAAGACATTTAAATAGCATAGTTATTATTACTGTTTTTTCTCATTTAGCATCAGCTATGGAGATTTTTTACACCCCTGTGATTCTTTAAAAAACTTCAGTAAACTCTAGATGTAGCTGAACTTGCATCAGTTGCTTGAAGCTTTCTGTTAGTGCTACTATAGATATTACATCCCCGTGTGAAGATAGAAGTTGTGTTTGTTACACTTGTTTCTTTGATAAGCTTGAAATCTCTGGTTTGCTGCCATTTCCTAAGAAACATTTAGAAGACTGGAACACCTTCTTGGCAATATGATTTTTGGTTTCAGATATTGTAATAATTTTGTCAGACACAATAGTTTCTACAGGCTTCAAACAAAACCTTTTTTTGGGAATGCAGTTAATGTCTGGGTTTTTTATGTGTTCAAGTGGCTGGCAAAGTGATCCTGACTGTGGCAGCTAACATGCTCAAAGTGTAATGCGTTTCTTTTCCGGTGTGTATTTTGTAAACCTACGTACATATTTGCCTGTGTATGCTCTGACTTACTCCAAATTTAGTTCTATTATGCTAATTTATACCTATTTTTCATGGTACATGACAATTATTTAGCAGCAGATACCATGTATCAACTTTAGCCTTGAATGCTAGAGCTGTATCATCTGTCAGTTGCTTTTTTGTCTGGATTCAGGGGATCAGGCTTGAAGATATTACTTCTTCCAAAGTACCAGAAATTCATGAGAAATTTCCACATTCAGTAACAAATAATCTGATTTTACCACAGTTGGGTTTTCAGTTCCTTACTGTGCTGTTGTCAGCTCTGCAAAGATAATAAAAAAGAAAAAATTCTTTCTGGGACAGGTGTATTTTGAGCCTTTTGGTAAATCAAGACAGCTTAGAACTACCTTTGCTATTTTTTTTTTTAAATTCAAGTTTGAAAAGTAAGCAGATTTTTTTGATATGTATGATCTGAGGAAGGTGTTCCAAGCAAATGGCTCTTAGTGTTTTAGGGTATTTAATAGTATTATAAGTATTTTTAGAATTGATGGCAAGAATTCTTTATTTTAAAATGTGTCTGTTTTCATTTAGCTGGAAGAAACTAATAACACGTTAACCAAAGATGTTGATTTAATAACAAAGGAAAATTCAGAGATCAGTGAAAAAATTAAGAAACAGGAAGAAGGTATGTCATATTTGGAGTTTTAATTCATCTGTTAGGAAGCATATGTGGCAAAATGGGAAATGGGAGAAGACATTGCTGTTTATTTTCCCTATTATTGGGGGCTTGATAAAAAAATCGCAGTCATTGTTTTAATCTTGAAAATGTATCTTCTGTGTAAATCACAGCCCTTTTTGGAAAGGGTAGAAAGGATCCCAAGAACTACCAACCTGTCAGCCTCACCTCTGTGCCTAGGAAGATTGCAGAACAGATCCTCCTAGCAGCTGTGCTAAGGCACGTGGAGGACGAGGAGTTGATTTGAGACAGCCAGCATGAGTTTCTGCTCACACTCCCATATCACTTTAAGTTAGCACTAGCAGACATAGTCAGGAATGCCTTTTCATTACAGGGTATTCATGCATTCAACCCTGTTCTGCCAGCCATGCCCTTATATGCATGGAAGTTGTTAAGGTATTTTACTCATTTCATTCTCAGTCATCAGACTGGAGGTGTGATTAAGACATCGGTAGGCTCAAGTAACTGGTGTGTAAGAGAGGAGTTTGGGGGAAGCATAACAGAGTCATTCCTCATTTAAAGAAAGCTTTTTTTCTGTGTTTACTTTATTCCTGGTTTAAGAATCTGCACTGAATGAAGGTCCAGTTGTATCAGTCTTACTCTGTAGGTACTGACTTTGTAATTTTTGGTACTGCAGAAACACTTTACGTAGTGCAAACATGAAAGAAATGGGGCAACAAACTTAGTCATCATCAGGAAAGAAAAATACATATGTTGTCTGTCGCATTTAATCTTGGTGCCTTCCTGATATATATCCTTATGGTAATTTTCCATCGTTATAGTAACATTAAACTGGTAACCCTTATTGCTATTTTATTTGTATTTTACATATTAAGTGATACAACAGGAAAATGGAGGAGGGAAAAAAAGATGAAATTGTAGAAATTATTAAGTTTAGAAATACTTCCTTTGTCCTAAAGTACCTCAAAGTTGAATATTATTTTAACAGAATACAAAATAAAAAAAGAAGAGGAAATCAATAATATTAGAATGCATTATGAGAAGAGCATTAACACTGAAAGAACTCTGAAGACACAGGTATAACTTTTAATGCAATTTAATAACAATTATTTTGCATATCAGATCGATTTTCAATTTATTGCTTTTTTGTATAACTAACCCTTAGTTCCTTTGAGATTAAGTGTATATTAACCATGGTGTATAATATGCATTCTCAATCAATACAGTTGAATAATTTGATGTGTACTTTTCATTCTTATGACTTGCTGTCATAAGTAAAGGTCATTTATGTTGGTGAAGATTCGTTTTTTGATCGAATCCTGTAACTAGAAGAACTTAGAAGTTCTGCATGAAGCATGCTTGCATCTAGCACTTTTCTCACTGGTTTTCCTGTTTCTTAATAGGCTGTCAACAAACTGGCTGAGATAATGAACCGGAAAGATTTTAAAATAGACAGAAAGAAAGCGAACATGCAAGATTTGAGGAAGAAAGAGAAGGAAAACCGAAAGCTTCAGTTAGAACTTAATCAAGAAAAAGAGAAATTCAATCAGATGGTAGTGAAATACCAAAAGGAGGTCAATGAAATGCAAGCGGTAAAATCATCTTAATATTTTTGTCATGTTGTGGAATTCCCTCCACAGGAGAAATGTATAGCTCTTAATTTGCTTGAAAAAATAGCAACTTGTGTTCTAGGCTGCAAAATTCTAGTGAGGCAGAGACTGTAACAAGTGTGCAGCTGTGCTTGTTCTCATTCATTTCCTCTTCCTAAATTCTTAACTGTGGAAGTTATGAGAAGATACGCATTATGAAAACTAAAAAAAAAAAAAAAAAAAAAAAGAAAAAAAGAGTAGTGTTTTTCATACTATATCTGCAGTTTATTTCATTGGTAGGTGGTCTCCTTTGCAAAACAAATGGTCATTTAAGAGTTAATCAGACTGTGTGTTACTTGAATGTGTTGCTGGATCTTTGATATTTAACTTCTTTTCCAAGGCTGAATAAACACTTCTACTATAATAATTTATGTTAGTGTTATTGAAAGTGTCTAGAGATATTAAAAAAAAGTAATGTTTTGTTTTCAGAATACTTTGCTGTCATATTTTTGTAATCACAGTAACTATGCATGTGTATATACATACAGCAACTAGCAGAAGAATCTACGTACAGGACTGAGCTCCAGATGCAGCTGGATAGTAAAGAGAGTGACATAGAACAACTACGAAGGAAAATCTTGGACCTCCAGCAAGGAATGGATTCTACCAGTGTTGCTAGCCTCCAGCCAGATGAAGCAGATGGAAATCTTTCAGGTAAGAGAGAAGCATGTTTGAACTACTTGATTTTGTGCATACACATAGTTTCAGAAGACACTGTTTCCAACAAGTTACTACCTTTTGTCATTCTTTTCCAGTATCACCTATCCACTTCCTTATTTTTTTATATTTTATTTCATAGCTTAGCTGCTTATATTTAAGTCTGCATTTCTTTCCGCATCACACTTCCCACTGTATAGCTTGCCATTAGCCATTTTTATCCACTTTCATGGAAGGAATATCTTTACATCTGCTGCTGTTTGCATGTAGTGAATACAATGTGCAGTGTCCAGTGAGCAGAATGCAGGGCCAGCACTTCTACAACATTGTGACTGTATTTTGTATTTTGAATGCAAAATTACCTTGATCTTGCCTGTTCTTACAGTCATTATAGCACCATTGTGGCAAGTGGCAACAATTTCTGATGTGAAAAACAGTCAAGGAATTTTCATAATATTATTGTGGTTGTATGGAGTTCTGATTTAACAAATTAAAATAAGAACAAATAATAGTGTGGTTTGCCATTTCTATGTTGTGTCAGTTTCAGGCATTATATTTTGAGACCCACTCTTACGCTGATTAGTGATCTCTTCCTCCCCGTGTTTGGAAAGTGTAGTCAGTTAGTACTGGCACATGATCCACTCCTGTATCTCCTAGATACAGAAAAAATTTTCAGTAGTAATAAGCTGTGCTTAACAATTTCCAGATGTTGGAGCTAGGGTTATATTTTTGCATAGTTAAGTAATTTTATAATTCATCATGAAGTTCTTAATAAATGCTTGTCTTACAGATTTACAGTCTGATTTTTATTGTAGAAAAATATATTCAAGCATACAAAAATAGAATAATATTTGGGTATTTTAAGACTTCAGTGGACAAGTAATCAGATAAAAGTAAATAGAATCATTTTAGTTGTCTGTTTTCCTGTTAATGCACTTCATGCTGCTCAGATTGCCACATTCTAGAGTTTTTCCAGGGGTCTTAGAGTGATTGAAATTTCAGGTAGGTTACCAGACTTGGTGTACATTTTTATGTAGTTTTTCCTTTCTGTGTTCCTTTTCACATCCTGTCTTCCCCTTAGTATATTTTTAGATTTTTAGTTCATAATTAAGTGAAGTCTACTGTAGAATAGATTTTCATTTGAGTAGTGATACAGTCTCTTCTTCACAGCTTTCATTCTGTCCAAGAAGTTTTTTGCTGTCTGAATTTTGATCTGTAAAACCCTCAGGCAGTTGCCATCTTGTAAAGTAAATGTCTGTTTTACTTCTTTTGAAAATGTCTTCTGGACCAAACTTCCATCAAAATTCAGTATTGGGAATTCTTAGAAGTACTAGATTGGTGAAGGAATTAACGTGTTTATTCTTAGCTATCACCTGTTAGGAAACTCCCTCTGGTATTTCTGAACTGTCAGTACTTCTCAGGAGTTTCTCTTACATACTAAGTATCAGTACATTCCATTTAACAGGAGTAAAAAAAGAAATCAGTGGGGTTTTCATTAGTATTTTTTGTCTGCTCAAATTAGTATTTGGAATCAAGCATAATGATTAGATAAGGTCTCCTAAATGAAGAACACTGCAGTTCATATTTTTTTATTGAAAATTTCTGACCTCTTGTAAATCGAAAGATTAAATTTTTCTACAGGGAAACAGCCTAGATTTGTTCTACATAAAAGGATAGTTTTGAACTTTCTCACTTTGCTTATCAGCCATTTTCAGGTTGATCGTTCTTGTGCATTACACTGGAAACACCCAATGCCTTCACATGCAAGATTTGAGGAAGACAGAGAAGGAAAACCAAAAGCTCCAGTTAGAACTTAATCAAGAAAAAGAAAAATTCACATTCTCCATTTCCTTCTTAAGGACAACAGGATATCAGTATGACCCTGTTGTCTCCGAGATCTTAGGAAGGCTGTAGGGACAAGCTTTCTTTGTCTGCCTTGTTACAGTCTGTTATTTCTAGTTTTATCTCTGGAGATGTGTATGGCTTCACCTTGCCACTTTGATGTTGGGGGTAGAAATTTTGGTATGTGCAGTATCATTTCCAGTGTTAATTAGAACATCACAGTTACTGGAAGTTCTTATGGTCTTCATCTTCTATACTCATGGCCCCTCTATTTCTTTTTTAATAGCCTTTCATTTCTCTTGTCTTCTTTCTTCCTCTTTTCTCCACACATGCCTCAGCTTATTACTGCAGTTGTACTGATGATGTTACTGAGTCATATAGGAAGGACCTCTAATATGTATTATTAATTAAGACTTGTCTGGATTTAGATCATGTCCTTACTTGCTGCTGCTTTTTAAATTAAAAGAGTTAAGTGACATTGGTATATATAGTCGGTTTTCACATATTTGCCAAAGAGACAAGTAGAGGGTAGAGAAGGATTGCACTAGTATTGTGAGGACAAAGAAGAAAAAAGAAAATCCAGTCTTCAAAGTAGAAGTATCCCAAGAAAGAGAAAATTATCCAGCACATAGGTTTTTTTCTGCAAACCAAGTAATTAGTCTTCAAACAGAAAGATGGCATGTCACAGCAGTCCATTTGCTGCAATTCAGTTCTATGAAGTTGTTTGTCTTCAGCTGTGTGCTAAGTTCCCATCACTTCTGTAGCCTGAATACAGACATTCTTTCAGAGCACTTTGAAAAGCTTCTTGTTTAAGAGGTAATTTTTGTCTGTGGTAAATATTTGGTGGTAGATACAGAGAAATCACACAGTAATACACCTTACAGCTGCATCTCACTTGGAGGAGGTGGTTTCTGTCTGTCATTGAACTAAATACCCTCTCAAGTTCTGGTAGCTCCCAGCGCCACATAGGTGTTCCCAAGGTAGGGATTGGCTCATTTAGACAATACAGACTATTCTCAGGCATTTGCTTCTCCAGATGGGAAAGATCATGATGTGGACGAAGGTTTTCCTTGTATTCAGTTCCAGGCATTTTTTGTAACTCACGCTCCTGATAACTGATTCAGATAGCAACTCATCTCTCAGTTGGTGTCTCCAGTGTTAGTAGAGTCCTTGCTAAAACAGCTGAAATACTTGCTTTGTATTGATGCCTTTGAAATGCATCTTCCTCCTGGATGGACTTAGGAAATCTCAGTACTTACATGATCGTAAACAGAATTCTTCTCTATCAAGACAAAACATAATCAGGAACTTAAAGGATTTTTTTCTTAGTTGTTACAGGGCATTTGTTGTAAATTAATTCTTTTCATCTGACTGGCAAGATAATTTAAGCAGTTGAGCTGTCCTGCATAGAATGATAGAATAGTTAGGGTTGGAAAGGACCTTAAGATCATCTAGTTCCAACCCCCCTGCCGTGGTCAGGGACACCTCGTGCTAAACCATGCCACCCAAGGCTCTGTCCAACCTGGCCTTGAACACCGCCAGAGATGGAGCATTCCAGTGCATCACCACCCTTACAGTGAAGAACTTCTTCCTCATATCCAATCTAAACTTCTCCTGTTCAAGTTTGAACCCATTACCCCTTGTCCTCTCACTACAGTCCCTAATGAATAGCCCCTCCCCAGCTTCCCTATAGGCCCCCTTCAGATATTGGAAGGCTGCTGTGAGGTCTCCACACAGCCTTCTCTTCTCCAGACTGAACAGCCTCAACTTTCCCATCCTATCTTCATGCATGTTTAACTGCAGTGCATAATATTTTACAGCATAGGTTATAAATCATATTTTACACAAAAATAGGATTGAATAATAAACATGGACCATTTAAGCCCATAGTGTTTTTTGGAATATGAAACATAGGACTTTCTGAAACACCTGCAAGTAGCTATCACCTAAATAAACTTCAAAGCAGGATACAGCCAGCAATCCTTGGTGAGGTCCGCATGAAATTATAGTAAGACAGCCTGAGGAAGGAAAGAATCCAGTCGTAAGGGTAAACTGGAAAGAATTAACAAGGTGGTATCTCTAGCTATGTGGTTAGCATGGAAGAGTCTGAGGCATAGGAATTCCTGAACATTGGAAAAAGTTGCTTTACTGCTCATGAAGGCGCCTGTATTACTTAGCTCCAAAGCAATGAAGTCTCATAAGTCAGTATAGTCATGGTTGTTTTGTGTGATTTTATTGAAGACTTACTGCTAGAACTCAAATTTATCATACTGAATCACAGTGAATTCTGGCAATATGAATACTAGCCATGAAGATATCTAGAATGCAAATCCATGTGTTTATATATATTCAGAGATAATTCTATGATATGTAGCCTTTATGGAACACTTTCTTTATATTCTTTTCAGGTCCAGCTAGCTATCAGATATTTTTGAGGCCTATCTTGGATTTGTTGGATTGGGAAAATATGAACTATATATTCTGGGATTCTTTCCAAAATACAGGGATGTTGTCAGGCAGTAGTTTTTAAAAGCCTGCTTTTAAAGACAGGAATAGAAGATTCTTTTTAGTAGTCTAGATAGCCCATATTTTCTTAATTACTTAATCAGAACACTCATAAATATTATTCTTCTGGAGGAAGTATTTGTGAAATGGCCAGATGAGCATTTCTAGTTTTGCTAGCTAACTCTGGCAAGGGAAATCAGAATAAACTATAGATATTACTTGAGACAAACCTTTATGATGAGATTGGAAGGGAAGGACTTACCTACCCTGTCATGAGTACATTTAGTTCCAGATGGATTTTAGCTTTGATACATTCATAAATTGTTATTTTCAAGTGTAGAAGGTTATTCACAGCTCAGAAACCGTCTCTCATGCAAATAAAATTTGCTTACTAAAATATATTTGTAGTAGACAGAAAAGAATGTCAATCACTTTATTTGTAATAGCTCACCAACTTTCTATGTCCTTTGACATTACTGTCAGAATGTGCTGAAATAGAAGTGAACTTGGAAAAACTCACACTGACTCTATAAGCAACATAGTAAGTGGTGCATCTTTTAAAGCTTACCATTGGATTTTTACGTATTTTCATATGCCACAGTTTAAACAGATGTGTACTTTCATCTTTCAAATCACCATCATTCATTCTGTATTCCTTTTGAACTGCAGTTGTCCATACTATGTTCTTTATTAGAACTACATAGCAATTCTTTATTAGCGATTAGTCAGGTTTTTATTAGCAAATGTTCTCTATTAGCAGTTATTCAGTTCTTTATTAGAAAATGTTCTTTAGTAGCAATTAGTCAGTTCTTTTGCAATGAAGGACTTGAATTTTAGGATACTTCTAAAATTTATAAAAATTGAAGAATCTTCTCTTGATGTAAAAGCTATTCAGAATATTCAAAATAGGGTAAGCATCATTTGTGATGCTGTGAAGGAAATAGGTTTCCTTTTCCAAAGCTACTCAATGTCAAGAACTGGGGAAGGACCTGGGGGGTGAAACTCCCAGTCGTCACTGTTCTTGTGCAGATATGAGAGGCAGGGAAACAAATTTCCTTCATTTTTCTAGGAAATTTTCTTACTGGAATGGCTTCTGCTAAGATGCCTTTCTTCCAATGAGAATTTCAGAAGTTCAGCAATCCCCAAATATTTTAAAGTTACTTTCTGTGGAGAAATGCTAGGAAATGTTTCTCTGTTTTTAAACATAGTCCACTTCTAAATATTGTATCTTGTCAGGCTAACGCTGGAAGGGGGTTTTTATGCCTAATTTTAATGCCTTATACAAGGCTAGGCTATTAGTCTCATTATTTTCCAAAACAAAGTATATGGACAATATCTTACCTGTATATTTGGATGTTATTTTCAGAGCTTGCTTTGATATATCTCACATGGAGTTATCTCTGAAGAATAAAAGGAAGCAGTAATTCCTTTTTACATACATGTTTGTGGAGGATGTTTTGGGAAATTCTAACTTCATGTTTCTGAACTTTTCAGTGTTGCCATTTCAGCTTATTGTAAAGGTGCATCCACAGAATCATACAACATTAAAAAAGGACGAGATTTTTTCTCAATTGTGAAATTTCGTAATTATGGAGTGAAAATTTGATTACTGTATTCTCACTTTTAGAAAACTGTGAGACTCTTTACAGTGTAATTTCAGATTCATGGAATCACAACAGCTTTTTGCTGCTATTACCTGGCTTTGTAATTTAAGAGTTCTCAAACCCCAGTGTCAGTTAGCTGGAGAGTGTTTAAATACTGGGTTGCATTAGGCAGAATGCTAGTTTTCTTTTGATGCTTCTTTGTATAATTGTTATATGATTTCAGTAGTTTTATGGTAGGAAAATACATTATTACATTAATCTTTAGAAAACTGTCCACTGACAATTTGAGTAAAACACTTGTCTCTTATTCTTTATATCTAGTTGATTCTTCCTGCACTCCTTACTTATTTATCTCCTATGCTTACCTTCTGTGAGTAACGGGACACCCATGTTAACTTTGCTTGCTCTTGTGCGGTCTACTTTTTTTGTATCCCTTGGAAAATGTGGATCTGATTTGTTTTACTTGTTGCATCCTCCTCCTGAGTATTTTCATGTAGTCTCTCTAAATGTTAAATTGTGTTTATATTGAAAATCTCTTAATCATCCTCCTTTTAAGCAGTAACACATTTTTGAAGTAAAGTCTTTACAGCTTGGCTCTTTGCAAACTTATTTATATACAGTGTTAGCTTTTGGCATCAAGGGAAACAGCTTCACTTTATTTTGCAGTAACTGTATCATCATATGTTAGCTTGTGATGAAGCATGAAGTAAATGCTTATATCTTCATTTTATTTAGCTGTGCTTTTTATTCTGCTTTGCTGAATAGGTAATTGCCTATTACTGCATGTAGTACATCTTCCTTTCTAGTAATAGTTTGCTTCTGTGCTTTGTTATTATAATTATATAACATTATTTAATGTTGTTTTTTTTTAAAAAAAACCAAACCAAACCCAGAATCAAGACTTGAAGGTTGGCTTTCAATACCAAACAAAGGAAATATAAAGCGGCATGGCTGGAAGAAACAGGTACAAATGGAGGGATTTTTTTTCTTCCCCAACTCCCTTGAGTCGTTTTGTAGGCATGCAGTGGATGGTTTTACAGCTCACGTTTAAGAAACAAAGTAATTAGGGTAATTTAGTGTGTCTGCATTACTGAAGAAGAAAGCAAGCCAACAAGAAAATTCAAGTTCAGTGTGAAATCTGTAGTAGTAACACTGTGCAAATTTACAATAGGTGAGTGAGGAAATGCTTTACCATGGTCATCTTGGAACCATTAAAAATCCAATTTGTCCTCTGAGTAAGATTCTTTGTAATCCTGTTACTGAAAATAAGCTATTTGTGCACCTTGGCGGCAGAGAGTAGAGAATTCTGCAGTCTTGAACTCACTTGGAAGTGCTTAGGTTAGCGGGTGTTGGGTCTTAGCTGGTGTGGTTACAAACTTTCTGAGGATCTTGCTTTGTTTTTCCTGTCAAATGAACAAATGTTTGTAATTCTGTGCGATTGTGAGCATCCCTGGAAGGATGTCGGTGTACTTTAGGTTAAAGACAGTATCCTTGGGCTTCTTGGGGTTGGGGGGTAGACACTGCAGGCATACTCAGCATTTGGGAATTCTCTTGAAAGTAGGGCCTGCAGTCCATTGCTGCTCTAAAACTCACAGTGTGATTGTAACTTGGTTTTATCCTTTATTTCCCTAGTATGTGGTGGTGAGCAGTAAAAAGATACTGTTTTACAATGATGAAAAAGACAAGGACCAGTCTAATCCATCCATGGTACTAGATATAGAGTAAGTAAAGTTACTGTTAATTTTGGTTACAAATTGTCAAAAGTGCATTGTCTGTGAGGTAACTCATAACAAATCTAAAAGCTTGGAATCAAAATTCCATAAGTAATTTTTAATTTCCCATACTATTTGGAAAACATCTGTTTAACTGTATTTTGGGTGCTGTTAACAGAAGATACTACTTTTTCTTTGGCCTGCTGTTGCTAGAAGTTAGGAAAAAGTTAAATGCACAATAGTGTGGCACTGTCTGTAGTCACTGGTCTGAATTTACAGAAAGGAAAACCTTGTCTTGTTAGGACAGAGGAGGGTCAAAGACAGTGAAGAACCTCTCTCTTGTTAGGATTCAGTGTAGGGACAGGTGTTTCCAGTTGCTTCAGATGATTTCAGGTCTCATCTCCATGCTTCATACCTTTTTTTTGCTATTTGAGAAAGGATCAATGTTGATCAAGCCCAAAGCATTTTAGAATGAGAAAATAAATGAGTTGTGATCCCTTTACATTGGTTATACATGAGAAAAACTGTCAGTTATCAGTGAAGCCCATTGCTGATACATGACTGTGTGGTGTTTGAACAGCTGATTGACATTATGGGACCTTATAGAGTAGTAATTGAAAAAAGGTTTTAAACTTCATGAATAGGTCTGTCGGTGGCTAACAAATACAGTGGTCTGGAAGGAATCTCAAACTCAGGAAGTGCTTAAGCTGCTAATTGCTCATAACCAGGAAAAGAGTTATTTTCTCTTTGAGCTGTTTCTTGCTCTCTTTTCATAAATATCTGTTATGTCAACTGTTGAAAACAGGATGGACTTAGTCTTGAACCAGTATAGAATGATGTTTGTTCCAAGTTTTATAGCATTTTTAACAGCTGTTGCCCCAGATTGCCTTTTTGTGGTGCTCTGGCATTGAGTATTTATTAACTGATAACATGATTCAGTAAAAACAAATAAATTACTGAGTAGTACTGGACTTCATATGGTTATCACACAGGGTTATTAGTAAGCTTTTCTAGCAATAATCAGATTTTCCAGTGTTCTGAGAAAGAATTTGAAACTCTTTTTCACATGTAAATTTGCCACGATGGATCTTGAACCCATTGTAAGATAACCCTCTTTCCATGCTATGAAATATTTTGGTCTTACTTGGGAAGACAAGATCTATATCGTTTATGAATTAGTTTAAAATCACATTACAGCTTGACGTCTATCATGTTTACATTAGCAAGGTCTATAAGAACTAAAAAGCACTTTGATAACTGTTTTAAAAGCACAGCTAGCCTTTCAGCATTTTCTGAATCATGTTTCTTTAATCTAGTAAGCTGTTCCATGTCCGGCCTGTAACTCAAGGAGATGTGTATAGAGCTGAAACTGAAGAAATCCCTAAAATATTCCAGGTAAAAAGAAGAGTACTCTTATTTCTATTTACCCCTCTTGAAAAAGTTTGGCAGCTTCTCTGAAAATTATATATAATACATGGAGCTTCAACAGTAACACAGCAGTCATCTCTTTCAGATTCTCTATGCTAATGAGGGGGAATGCAGGAAGGAGTTGGAGGTAGAACCAGTACAGCCGGCAGAGAAGACCAATTTTCTGAATCACAAAGGCCATGAATTTATTCCAACGTTATATCACTTCCCAGCCAACTGTGAGGCCTGTGCCAAACCCCTTTGGCATGTCTTTAAACCCCCTGCTGCCCTGGAATGTCGAAGATGCCACGTAAAGTGCCACAGAGACCACTTGGATAAAAAAGAGGAATTAATCGCACCATGCAAAGGTATGAGCAAGGTATATAGTAATACAAGGTATATATTACATACTCAGGGGTTTTTGAGTTCTCTGTGTATTTTAGTAAACCTAAAACTAAACTGTTGGAGGCAAATAAAAACACTTGAGTTTAAATGTTTTCTGGTCCTTAGTTGTATAATTTTAGATGTGAAAGGTGCTGTTAAAATATGAGTGTTAACAGTGCATATGAGCAGGCACCTGTGGCAAGCCTCTGTTGGGGGACCATAGGTAGTGTGAGTGATGTGGCTCTGCTGAGGGCCCTGAGAGCACAAGGGTTTCCAGACACTTGTGCCCAAGTACAGGGCAGCTCCTTGGTACCCAGACCATTCTCTCTGTGCTTACACATGGCCCACACAAGGGACAATGCAGTGGCCACATCACCAAGCTGTGTCAACACCTTGAAGAGTAATACTTCAGGCACCTCACAGATTGAAGTAAAGGTTTCCTCTGCTCCTCTGAAGTGGAGCCTTTGGGTTTTTACTCTCGAACTTGCCCTAAGGCACCTACCCAACTTTTCAGTGTATTAAGACTACAGTTAGTGTAAGTTTTCTCATTTTTTGAATATCAGTGTTAGACTCAAGAATATTAATGCAGTGGCAAATATTGAAGGAAACTATATACATAATTTCCCCTGCTGTTTGTTGAACCAAAATGGAAATGGATAAACAAATCCAAAACAAGTATGCGTAAGTGCTTTTGTGCTTTCCAGTGGCACACCTGGCAGTTCATAATTCTTATTTTGATAATCAGTCCTAGTTTTCATGGAATTTTCTTCCTCCTTTTACTTACAGTGAGTTATGATGTAACTTCAGCAAGAGACTTGCTGTTATTGGCATCCTGTCAAGATGAACAGAAGAAGTGGGTAACTCATTTAGTAAAGAAGATCCCTAAGACACCACCATCTACTTTTGTTCGTGCTTCTCCTAGAACTATGTCTACAAGATCCTCAGCAAATCAGTCATTCCGAAAAGTTGTTAAAAATACTTCTGGAAAAAATAGGTGAGATAAAAACTACAAAAGCTGCTAAAAATGTCTGTCAATCCTATTAAATGTGAAGTTGTGAAATAATTCCATAGTTAATGACTGTTGAACTGCTGATCTAAATCTCTGCTCAAATCCTCATAGATTGTGGTAACTGTATCAGTTCTTTGATTCTGGAAAGGTGACTGGCCTGTGAATGCACGTGAAGGAGCTGGTTGCGTTGTTTTCTGTTTAAAGGCGAGGCTCAGTAGATGTACTGGCAATGAATGATCTACATAGTCATTCATGGATTGACTCATGGAACTTGTGTAAGCTGGAAATCTGTAGATGGGGTTGAAATGAGAAACTTACAGATTCTCAGTCCGTTGTTACACCATTTATTTTGGTGTGAGGCAGCTTAATCCCATTCTTTCTCCCTGCTTAGTCCCATCCCAGCACTTGTTTTTGTAAGCTATCTGTGACTGTGCATTAACTGGGGCAAAATTTAAAATACAGCTTCTAATGATAGGTTAGTGGAAACTGAATTTTGGCTTGCATTAGCTTCCTCATACAGTATGCGTGTTTCTCTCCCCCAGAATAAACAAGTCAACTGTACCAAGCGGACCCTTCATGTTTTAGAAGGGAAAGAGTCTGCCTAGATTGGCAGGGCTACCAAAATAAATGTCCAGCAAACATTCCTTGCATCAAGTGCAATGAAAGCAAGGAGTACTCAGGATTAGAAAGCAACACCACTCAGGATTATAGAAACCAGTTATTAAAGGCAAACCTTTTAAACAGGCAGATAAACATAACAGAAGTACTTATGACTGTTTAAAGAGCTGTGTTACTGATTAGTAAGATTTTTCAGTGAGTCTTGGACCATCTAACACTGAAAGAAGCAGCATATTACAATGGTACTCAAAAGGATTAGGTGGATTGATTTTGATACTGAACCACTGTCCCATTGTCAATTCTGGGAAACAAACAGAACTGATAATGTAGAATTCATTAAAATATAAAGTTATTAAAATGTGACAAATAATGCTTGTCAACATGACAAAGAAGACTTCAAATTAACTGAAAATCTTTTGATGAGGCAGAATTCTTGGACAGTAAAATGCAACAAGCACCCTCAAACCAAACAACCAGCCAGTGGGGTTGGAAAGAATTATTTTACTACACCATTTATGTGTATCTTGAAGCTGCTTTAATGGGAATAATCTGAAACATCGCTTGGAAGATTGTAATGATTGTACATTTTAGAATTCATCCTCTGTTACTGAGTATCCAAGACTCTTCCCTCCCCCTGGCCAAACCTTATCTGTATGGAGGTCACTTTATAAGGACAGTGCATACCTCTATTTGACATTTAGATATTTAGAGTTGCAGCCACTTATCCTTGGTCAGTGCTTGAAATTATCTCTTTTGGACCCTTCCATGGAGGTCCATAATTTAGTTTCCTCACTGTCTGGAAAAAAAAGTAAACTTACTTTTCTAAGCTAGTGATTCAGTCAGCCTGCTAAGAAGTGCTGTGATTGCTAGAACTGAATACAGGTAAGTAGGAGAATGCTCCCCTGGGTTAGGAAGGTGACAATGTGTAGAACACTGGGCCCTTTTCCTTTCAGGAGAAGGCTTCTCTGCACCCTGCAGATGTGGGAGTAAGAGTAGCAGTGATGTTTTTTATGGGCTATACATGTTTAGCTTTTACTGAGTACCTCAAAATTGTTCTCTTGTCAAACAGTATAGCAGAACTTGATCTTGGTGATGGAGGCATACCACGTAAGCGGGCATTAACTGTTCTGTTGAATGGATACAGACTTTGACACGTGCTTTGAGGCATTTTAGTATACTTCATTTTGGGTCTGATCCATCTTTCTTTGCAGTCAGAAGGCAGCATTTCACTGACTTCATGGAGAGCTGTATCAGGCCATTAAAGGACCCTCACATAAAAGTTCATCTTAAGTTCTATTCCCCACTTTAATAACTTATTGCTAGGAAATAGGGATCAGAACTTCATGATGAACTTGCTAGCATTTGCAGTATTGCTTTTAGACCTGAAACCACACTTTGTAGTTTACAGTGTGCTAATTTATACCATTGTATCAGCACAGCTGGCACATTTTGTTTTCATATATTTGGACTTTGGCACCTGATCGGGTTAATGCATGCTTAAAAAAACCTAAATCTGAACAAGCAAAACTCGTGTGCATCAAATGAGCTCTGGCAGCTGCATGTGTGTGTGCTTTTAGCCCTGTAGAGCCTTTTCTTGTCCTGCAAGTGGAAGAGGGTCACCTTGCATTTGCCATGAATACACTCATGATTGTTTAGCTGAATTGTTCACTTGTATAGCTGCAGTAATATTGTCATCTGTCTGACATCTGTGTTTATTTCATATTGATTGAAACTAAGAACAGTTTGTGGAAGATTGTGTAGGTATGATTATACCATGTCAGTTGAAAGAGTATTTTGTTATTGTAAAGTATTTCCTTCACTGGAGCTCTTGGCAAACGTGCACTAGTGCTATGAAGCTAATTTTTTGCTACTTGTAATTAATTGTCTCTTTTCTTCTTTATTCCAGCTAACCACATGTACAGTGCTTATTGGGAAATCATGAGATGCAGTCTCAGAAACAGGGCTTTTTTTAACCACAGAGCAGTGCTGACAGGCTGTTGCTCCTTTCAACGTAACTATCACAGGCTTCAGGGTTAAGATTGCTATTACTGTCTCCTCCTTGCTTTGGCACAAAAGCACGCTGAGGGTGTTTAATTGCGGGTTTGCCTAAAGGTAGATTAGATTAATTATTACTATGTAATGCAAGTTAAAGCAAATAAAGCTTAGCTAGGTGTATAAAAAAGGTGCTGCCTTTTTGGATTTTTTTAAAAAGCCTGTCAATCATGATGAATGCAGCCAACTTTCTTCGCATCAGTGAAAGAAGAGGACTGTTCACCCTGTGAAGGGGCTATTTATGTCAAGATGAGCATACAAAGTGGAGTAGAGGAGAAAGGTATCTCAGTGAGAAGGACTGCAATTGCTTTCAAGACTCAAAAGTTGTGCTCTTGAAGACTGCAGAACTAGCTTAAAAATGAAGCCTTATCACTTGAACTTCAGTGCCTTCACTGCAGAGTTCTTAACAGCCTTATTGTTAACCACCTGCTATGGAATGGATCAAAGTGTTAAATATTTTGCATTATGCTTTACAAAATACTGATTTCAGCAGGTTTGTAAATGGGGGGAAGTAATTGCCTTTAATCTATGCATTTTTGCCAAGCCATACTGAATTGTCTATTAGAGGCATTAGAAACTAACAGTAAAAAGAACCACCAAGTTTGGAAGCGGATTTTGGGGTACATCATTTCTGTAATTGTGTAATGTATTGCCTTACAATTTTAAGTGATAACGTACATTAAGTTAACAAACATTATGAAATATATGCACTGTTTGAACTGTAAATTATTCTTAGAACACTTTTACTGGGTTTTACATTGTCTTTTTAGTGCCTTGAGATAATTGTATTATTGCCATGTCAATAAATGTAGAAATCTAAAACTAAACAAAGGAAAGGTCTAAAAAACTATTGCATATCCATGGTTTTTACTGAATTTTAATTGGTTTAAGTGTTGTAGATGCATTTTCTAAATTAAGTACAATCTTTGAATGAAAATTCCTCTTACAAAGAAAGACTGATTTGGGTTTAAGCCAAGAGATGTGTAGGCAATGCAGGGAAAAATAACAGGAAAGCACATAACACAAAATGTTCTGGGTCATTCAAGAATTGCAGTGAATGCCATCAGACTCTTGCTTTGTAGCAGGAATACATTCATGGTATGGGCAGTATGGTTTTATTTTATTTTATTTCTTAACCAAATACCTCCTCAGTAATTTATAATGGCTTTGCAGTTGTGTATTAAATAAGAAGCACTGGAAAACTGATTCGTCCTTAGGACGATTTGCATGTTTCAAGTGGTATTGAAAGCCGCACTGATGGATATGTAATAATAAACATATCTGTTATTAATATGGTAATGACTCTGTGCTCATTTAATGAGAAATAAAGTAATTTATGGAAACACCCTTTTGAAAACGACTGGCATGGTGTTTTCTCCTGGCTGTAGCTTGTGCATCTTTCT
This sequence comes from Psilopsiagon aymara, assembly GCA_024733675.1. Classification (NCBI taxonomy): domain Eukaryota; kingdom Metazoa; phylum Chordata; class Aves; order Psittaciformes; family Psittacidae; genus Psilopsiagon; species Psilopsiagon aymara. Next base: position 21,310 of record JANRGW010055007.1, on the reverse strand, counting down.
AAGCATCCGGATGTTACAGCCGTTTCCCAGTTCAAGGTGTGTTTGCAACCTAACACCTATGGGCCTCTGAAACATTTTTTTTTTTTACTATTCTGCATGAGTAAGTAAATGCCATATTAAGTAAGTTTTTTCATTTCCTTATTCTCATGGCCTGCTGTAGTAGCCTAGATTGTATTTATTATTGAGCCAGCACCCTGAGCTTGCCTTGTGATTGCTTCATTTTCCATGATGTAGGTTTGGAGCTTCAGAAATCCTGCTTATCAGGGGGAGGGAACCCTAATCAAAAGATAAAAAACTTTGTGGGGTGGAGACGTGGGGGGATGTTTGGGTTTGGCTTTCTTTTTTGGAAGAGCCTGTGCATCCCATGAAGCCACCTGTCCATAAATCAACCTGGGTAATCCACCAAGGCCTGCAGAACAATGGAACACAGTACGGACAAATTACATGCAAGTGACTGTATGTCCTTTGAAGGTCATAGTACTGATAAGAAGAAGCAGGTGATGTGATTTCAGAATGTTTCTCTGTGTTGAGCTTGCTCTATCAGAAACGGCAGCAGTTTCAAAGCTGTGGCTGGAGCACACTAAAGGCTACCTTCCAGATCGCAGGTCACATGACTGTTAGCTTGCCAAGCAATACGAAGGATAATTAGGACCTGCTTTAATCTCGTATCACATAGCCAGAGGGAAAATAACACAGTAAGATGATTAAAATTATATTACTTCATACATTATTGTAGGAAATTTAGAGCAACAGAAAAGGCCTAAAGTCAGGTCATTCTCCAGCTGCAGCCTAAGTTTTGGATTGTTTTTCTGCTTTCCTGTTTGGGTAACTGGCTACCTCTACAGGCTCATACACTCTTGCTTGAATAATTCCTTACGCAAAAAAAAAGAAGTCCTGTCTTAATAGTTCCATATCTTATAAATCTCAAAAGTAGCATAAAAGCGTATGAATAGATTATGACTAGTGGGAAGAGAAGGATTTTGGAAAAAATGGGTTTGCTGTGCAGAGTGGCACACGCTGTCATTTACATAGAGCTTTTCAGCGCTGCTGAAATTCTGCAATTCTTTTTAAATGCTGATTTTGGTTGGGGAAAAAGCAGACATAATGAAGTGTAAAATTGCATTGACTTGCATGTCTGGGATAAGTTGCAACTAAAATGGTGTAATAATAAAGTCTAGACATGCAAATTACAGTTTGTGTGTTCAGGTAGGCTGATGTTGGCACTTGTTTACTATAAGCAAGGTGCCTATCTACAGGAATAGCTACACTGAATAACACATTCAGCCAAAGGTTTCTCCTGTTAGGAAAAGTAATGGGTTTGTGCATTAGATATTTCAGGGGAATACCTGATTTCCTGAGTTAGATATTTAACTGTGTAAACATATTTCAGGGGGAAAAAAATTATACTTTTAGCAAGCATCAGCTTTACCATTCAGAAAAAAGTCATCAGTGTGCTGTTATGTTCATTGCAGCTCCACTTTTTCTGGCTCTTGCCTTCATATTTTGCATAGCTTTTGCCCCTCAGTAACAATTCCTCTCACAGTAACATTCTGCCTTCTCTCACTTAATAGAGTGCTAGAAGGTCATCAAGAGATGACAATGTATCAGCTGTGAAAAGCTAAGTATAAATCAGCCTGGCTTCAGTCATGCTGGTGAAGCTGTTTGAGAAATTCAGGAAGTCCAGATTCTTACGTGATCATTTTTTGGTGACTTGCCTCCATCTTTTTTCCATTTTTGATTCCTATATTAGGTTAAAAGTTCATTAATGGTGGTAGAATGCCCAAATCTGCTCTCTTGCCTTCCTATTCCTGCTGAAGGAAACAGGAACTAAGATAAGAGTAGTTAGCTCTAGCAAAACAGCCTAGGTAATGAGAAGAGGATATACGTAGCCTCTCCCATGAGTGGGATTTGGTGGCAGCCACGAGTGCTGCACCCAGAAGCAAGTCAGGACTCATGCAGTGAGGGGGAGGGACAGCAGGTGCTGAGCTTCCCTCTGTACTGGAAATTCTTTATATACTAGTTACAAACATAAAGAAACACAGAGGGATTTGGTTTGGATCACATTCCCCTCAGAAGCTTTGGCTGCCCCATCCCTGGAAGTGTTTAAGGCCAGGCTGACCCTTTCAACCCCAACCATATTATTCTTTTTCTTTCCACCAGCTGTACATTCACAGTAACCCAGAATGCAAAATGTTTGAAACCTGCTGAAATCGGGCAAGTAACACCAAAATGAGGGACACTGTACTGTATATGTGTCTTTAAACAGCTAGACTGCTGTTTTTCTTTACCCTGCCATTACATTTTCTGTATCATCTATTATTAGAAATCACACATTATTGACACTGCATTTCTCAGTTTGTACTTGCTGTGAGATAGGGATCAAACATAGCAGCGGCTTCCAGGCTCAGAGCAGCATGCTGTGCCATAACTGAGGGCCCAAAGCTGGCTCATGGGGCAGTTGTGATAATCTCCATTCAGGCCTCGCTTTGCCCTGTGTGATGCTGGGAAGATCATGCACACCAGAGTTGTGTCCAAGTATCTTGTTTCTTGTTTGCCAGGTGCTCATTTGGAGACAGTGAAGGATTGCAGTGCAGGATAGTGGAATGCTTACCATAAAAAAGAACTTAACTTTAAATGTGTAAAGCACCATAGTGTATCAGATACTGAAAAATCATATCTAAAGCACTTAAAAGAGTTTAATATGCATGGCAATTATCTGTAAGACAGGAGTTGATGATGTGACTTGATTCTCCCTGTTGTGAATACACACACGTAAAAAGGTTTAGAGCCTGAAGATACATAGAAAGGTTTCCAAGAACATTGTGTTTCCTGCAGAAAATAAGATGCATTTTAATAAATGCATGTATGTGTCAATAAATTTATGTATCAATATACTGCATGACACATCTTCCCCTTTAAAAGAACTAGACGTGTAAATGGAGTATTTTAGTTCCTGAGACTCTGATTATTTAGAAAGAAGACTAACACCTTTGTTCTATCACAGGCATCAGAAGTGCCCAGGGCATGCTTTGCAACAGGCCTGCCTCCCTTTCCTGCACCTTTCACAGAATGTTGTACCATCTGAGGGTATACCTACTACTTGTGCTACCCAGAACGGAGCCATGAGAGATTTCCTACAGTAAAACCCTCTATAAACAGCCCCGGACTTGCTCTGACCCATCTTCCAGCATTAATAAATCCTGCCAAGGCTATTAGCCTGCATGCAGCGTTGTGGTATGGACACAGCCCCGGTTTTTGGATCCAAGCTGATTACCCTCCAGCCAGCTTGGGATGAGAAGCAGCTGAGCTCAGATGGCCCTGCATTAAGGCCACAGAGTCCCAGCCAGGGTGGGCAGCTTTGCTGTCCCCATGGCCCTGCAACCCAGCCTGGGGCCCATCTTCACTAATCAAAAAAGGCAAAATTAATGTTCAAGGCTTTCTCACAGTTCTACTGCTGTCAAGGTAACCTGTACATCATATTTATGTATCAGGTTGCACTCTTTGTCTCTATACTCCCAACATTTGTATAAGATTCCAGGAATCCACTGATCCCCTCCTCAAGGCAAAAATCACCAAGTCCTTACAGCAGGAAGAGGCTCAAGCCATCTCAGAGAGAAGAATAGGGAGGTAGTGGCTTTTCACCTTGTGGAGGTCAGGAAGGGTTTTCCTCTAGATATAAACCCCGACGCTTCTCTTTCAGCACAGTTCCCTCTTGTGCCTTTCACAAACCATGGAAACACCGATCTGCGATTGACCAAGACCTTATCCTTTAAGGGTTGCTCTAAAGGGCAGAATGTCTCCAATGCAGTTTCAGCCTGTAGAGTGTGAAATACAAGCTCACTCCTCTAATCGAGATAACAGAATTTTATTGAGGGACAAAGTCAATAAAGCAAAAGCAACAGCGCTGGGCACGTGACCATAGCCAGGGGCACACTGATTAGCATTTGTTACAGGTTTATATATACTTTCACTATTGCATTAGCCATATATATAGTCATAATTCCTGCATATAGGCGGGAATATTATAACCAGCTCCAAGAATTTATTATCATAAGTCTTCTCCTCTTTGCGTCTGTGCGCTGCTCTCCAGTGATTGTGGGCAGGGGTCTTCAGGACGAAGTAAGCAGTCTTCCTCACGTACTTTTCACCTTTGGCACAGTTGGATGCGCCAGTAATCACAAAACCAGCTAAAATCAGCCATATCTGTAATTTTTCTGACAGCTGGCAAAGTTTTAGGACAGTGTGACCTTCCTGCAAAATTTATTGCAAGAAGGGCAGACAAGGAGTATCCAAAGCTAGCAGATATTTGGGAGGCACTGTCTCTAAACCAACTGATACGTAGGACAGTGTGAAATAATTCACTCATGTTTAGTGGGGTCACTAAATCCCGTTATCTCACCACAGACTTACAACACATTGTTCTTTATCTTCGACCTAAGTTAAGCTAGAAGTACTTTAGCCCTATGTTTTCCCGGCACTCTCCTTTCCTCATACCAAGTCATCCCATCTCCCCCCCAACCCTTCTCTTTTACCTTTACAAATTCTTTTGCTATGTGACTCCATTTTGCTCAAGAGTTCTGGCCATTTTCAACTTCTTGTCTTATCCTGTGTCTTTAGCAAGTACTGTTTCTGTCATTGCGAACTCATACAATTATATCCATAGCAACACCTATGATTTGCGAAAGCCAATACATGTATGTGTTTATCACAAGAGCATTCAATTTTCATTCAGCAGTCATGAATAAATGACCTCTACAGTGGTAATTGTTGGTGTGAAGAACAAATAGCTAGACAGGAGACATCCCCCACTTAAGACTCAGGCAGAGAGCTGGGCTCTGCTCTCAATTGAGCAGATCTTCTGCAGGTTCTCACCCTGGAACTATACTGGAACTTTTCAAAAGACTCCTTTATGCAAGTCATAACAGAATATTCATCACCCTTGGCTGATAAACTTTTAACACCACTTTAACTGCCTTTGCAATTGGAAACATCTCTTAAGTCAAGATCAGCTTAATTTCAGCATACCACCCATCAGAGTTTCTCTGTGAGATGTAATCCTTGTTTCCCATCGAAGAGCCTATGCTGGACAATAAAACCAATTTTTGTTTTCCACGACAAACTGAAAAGGTTGACATTTGTAAACCCTTCAACTGTTTGGAATTGGAAATCAGACTGGGTAAACTGCATGTTGATCCAGCAAAGATCCTGCTTGTTTTGGGTACCACTTCTATAGCAAAAGCAGGGTCAGACATGCAAATGTAGAGAGACAAACAGCAGCACCTGTGGGAGAAGCTCTTGCAGCTGCAGCAGCCAGAGGAGCTGGTGAAGGTGCTTGTTTCCAGAGGTGGTAGCTAGGAGGGGTCTTGAGGAAGGGATATTTCTTCCAGCAGTCTCTTCCTTTTCACATGTTAAAGAAGCTAAAGCAGTGCTTAAATCGCAGCCTAACACCAACGCTTTTGGCAGAAGCACTTGAGACTCGTGTCTCCATGCTTACTGTTTTTAGCATCCTTATAACCGCTTTTTATTGTCCTGGCCATTTTCATCACCCTTCAGGGCTTCTGGTCTGTTAAAACAGTTGCTGGTAATTAGTCATCCCCTCTCCCCTCACTAGAATTCTTCCAAGTTCATACGTCTCCCCACATTCTTTACAGCCCAAACGTGTTTCACCCGCAACAGACCCTTCCTCCACCCTCCCTCTGGGCAGACCACCAGCGCACCCACAAACCCACCTCAGCCCTGCGCCGCCTCGCACTCACACGGCCGCTCCCCGCCTGCTGCACCAACACCGCTTTACTCCCGCTCCGCGGGCCGGGCTCTTCCCAGACTCCAACCCAGAGACCGTACGCGGTGGCTCCACTCCCGGTTCGCGCGCAGGTGGTTTAATCACACCCGGTACCGAGCGAGCTACCCGGTACAGGTACAGTTATACAGGTGCCTAACGAGAGAAGTCCGGTACTGAGTCATGCCCTCCAGTGCGGTGCTCTCTCCCAGTAAACCTGCGCTATCGCGGGCAGCCCGAGCAGCCTCTCTGCGGTGCGAAGAGCAGCGCTCCCGGAACCAGAGTAACCACCACCAGGCACAGGCACCGGCACCCACCTCAGCCGCCACACAGCCCCAACCACCCCGCCTTGCCTCACCGCGCCCTTCCGGCGCTGCGCGCGCAGCACAGCCCTCTTCCGGAGAGCGGCCCCGCTTGCAGCGTCATCCTGAGGGGCCGGTTTGAATGAGACCCCGAGGCAGGCGGGCAGGGGCGCCCCGGACCCACTGCTGCCACCTCCGGACCGCTTCCTCCCTGCTAAAACTGCCGCCTGCCGCCCTTTCGCTTCCCCGCCGCCAACCGCGCCCTCCCGGGACACGGCGTGCCGCCCGCCCTCTCCGCCATGCCGCTCTTCTCAGGTGAGCTCTCTGGCCTTGGCGCCCGCCCGGGGTGGGGCTGTCCGCAGCCTGGGGCTGGAGGGGAGGGCATTGCCCGCGGCGGCGGCGGGGTTGTTACCTCAGCGACGGGCTCTCCTCGGTGGCTCCGCAGCCCCCGGCAGGGCCCTTCCCGCCTCTCGCTGCCGCCGCGCAGGGGGAGGCGGGCGGTGCCTCACGTGGGGAGGCTCCTCCGGCGGCCCCGCTGTCCGGCCGCCGGTACGCGCGCGTGTCCGAGTTCCCCGGGGCCTGCGGCCCGGCCCGGTCCGGCCCAGCCGGTTGTGGAGGGAGTGTTGGTTCGGCTCTGCCCGGCTGGGGTGAGGACAGACCGGGAGGGCCCGTTCGGTGAGGCTCGGTGGTGCGAACGGGTGTCAAACGCGAATCGCGTGCTGTCGTGCGCCTTGGGTTGGTTTTGTTTTGCGCCAAGTGAAGTGGTGCTGCCTGTCAAGTGAGATGCAATTCTGCATCCACGCTTCCAAATGTATGGAAGTGCATCTTCTCTTGTAAATCCATTATTTACTAGTTAAAATCAGAGGATCTTACTCTCTGCCTTGTCGTGAAGGGAAGTTTCTAGTGAGGACTTGCGAGAGTGAAATCTCCAGTGACATTTCCAGGACCAGTTACTACTTTATTTATGCATAACAGGTTTGGCCTCCTGGGGCTTTTCAGTACACCAGGAACAGGTTGTGGAAGGCCTCAGCACACAGTCACATCCCTGTTTCTCTATTTTTTTAATGGTGGTTGGCAAACTGGAATCCTCATGTCAGTATAACAGAACTTTTCCTGAATTCTAGCACATCTGTGCAATCTGTGTTTTCTGTTCACACGGCAGATATGTTCTTCCCTTTTTTTAGTCTCCACTGTTTTCAGATTAGCAGTTCTCTTTGTGATCTCTGAAGATGCTCATCTTCTGAAGTTTCCTCCTCTTGAGTGCCAAGTTGTCAAAACCAGTGACACTGCAAGTCTGTAGTAATAATTGCTAACTTTTCTGCATATTAGGTGCTGGATGCATGACTTTTCAAAAACGCAAAACTCAAAAAGCTGCGCATCTGACTTGTTCAGTGCCTGAGTGGGTTGTCCTCCTGCAAATACTTGTGTTGGTATTAAATATGGTATACAAAATCATAGAATCAATTAGGTTTGAAAAGATCTTTAAGACCAAGTCCAACCATTAATAGATCTGTTTAAAAAAAGAGGTAGGGCAAATCAGAAGGTACTTTCTGCTAGAAATGCTGAAAAGCCAGTTGTTTGACATGTTTTGTAGTCTGATTTAGACTAAATCATTATTATTCTGTCTTATAACCCATCACAAGCACTGCATGCATCTGAAATCTGAACCTCCTTGGGAGGGTTTTTAAAATCACAATGTTTCAGAGGTTTGTGCTGGAAAAAAAACCCAACCTTGAGTTGCCGAATATATTGATGTAGAACCAAAGCACAGGTAGAAGAAAGGCTGAGACTTTCTTAAAGTGTGGTATTTCAGCGCCTTACTGTGTGCATAGGATATTATTGTGTGCTGTGTATTGCAGGTTTTCAGCAAATTGCAGCTTGCTGAAGTAGCCTTATGTACCCATAATAGTGATTGGAAGTGATCAAAGATGTGTCGCCATTCTTTGGAAGCACAGTTTGTTCCAACATTTTTGCCTGATCTCAATTTAGTACAAGCTTTTCTAAAGGGAAGTTAGCATGCTCCTGTGTTGTTCTGCTTAATGTTCCTGCTGATATCCCATTTCCCCTGTCAAGAATTGCAGTTTTCAAACCAAATTTCACTTACTACTTAATTCCACCTTTACTGGGGTCAGGGCCTCTGGATCTGCAGCTGGTTATGTGAACACTGTCAAAACTGAAGAGGCTTGCGGCGGTGGCATCACGGATGGCACTCTGAGGTGAATTGTCCATTGATGTGCTATTGTATAGGTCTTGTATTGATGCACACTTGTGTGTTCATGTAACTCCACATGAATGATACTGGTAGCCAAAGCTATGTCTGTGAAACAGTAGCTTTGCTTTTAAGGAACATGGTATTGTTTTCCATTGAAGGGAAACGGAAGCGCTATGGAAAACTAAACTGGAATCACACATCTGAACTTCCTTCAGAAAGTTCAGTTGTTTACAATAAACAGTGCCAAGAGATTGGGAGAGTTACTTTCAAACTGCTTTTCAGAAGACTTGCCTAAAGGATTTCTGAGGATGCTATACACATTTATTGCTTGGGTAGTTTCTCAGTATATATATTGCATACAGTTGTTTGCAGGACATTTTTAGACATGTTGGAAGTAGTATGTTCTGATGGCTGAACTGCCATGTAGTCAAGGTGTCCCTTAGCTTGGTTGACAAGTTTTAGAGTTGAAAGCTGAATGTTCTGAGGTGGTTATAAAGGCTGGAATTTGAAATACTGGGTTGATCTTGGTGATAACATTCTTGTATGTTTGGAAATAATCTAGTTTCATAACATTTTGCTTACAGTTAATGTGAAATGGGGAAAAGAGAAATTCGATGGTGTGGAGCTTAACACCGATGAACCTCCAATGGTCTTCAAAGCCCAGTTGTTTGCACTGACTGGAGTTCAGCCAGCTAGACAGAAGGTTATGGTTAAAGGAGGAACTCTGAAGGTAGAAATCCATGTTTGGTTTTAGTATTGTTTTAGTATTGTTTCCAACTTTATTTAATGTTATAATGTAATGATCAATGACTGTATTTTTAAGTGTTCCTCTGGAAGATTTTTCATTGCATGTATTAAACTGACTGTACTTTTCAGAAATAATTCTGTGTGATTCATTGCCTACTACTAGAAAATCCTGAGAAAGTGTTGCTGAATGACTGGGAGGTACACTGCTGCTTTAAAACACTTCTCCACTCTTTTACACCAAAACCTACTCTGCTTTGTGGTTTGTTTCGTTGTTTTGGTTTTTTTAATGTTCCTTCTAAATATTCAGAATCTGAATGCAACTTTTTGCTTTTTAGCTCAAGAAAAGTTTCTCTGGCACCTCTTTGCCAGAGACTTACTGGTATAATGCAATATAGGTAGATTTCCTACAAAAAGTTGCGTCCATCCTAAGCGCTGTTGAACAACAGGTGAAAACCTAATTGGGAAGATGACTTGGCTGCTTTTAATTTTTGTCAGACAAGACTTGATGTAAATAGTTAATACTGTGAAATCTTTGATGAAACACAGTTGTGTATTTAGAAATGCATGATTAATATTTATGAAGATACTTGCTTGTGTCTTGCTGCAAGATAATTAACCTGTCTTTTATTTCAAAAATAGGATGATGACTGGGGGAACCTAAAAATAAAGAATGTAAGTTCTGGGGAATAACTAAATTTTACTCGTTTATTTTTTACTTTCACATCTAAAGAAAAATGCAAAAGTTCTGCTCTTTGTGTTTCAGTCGGTAGCTCTTTCCTGAAAATCAGACCCTGATGAAAAATAGTTTTACAGATGTCATACCTAAGCATTCTTATGTAGTTCTCACCAGTGATTTGTGAAAAACCTTTTCGCTTCTGTGGGGAAATTATGTCAGCTTTCTGAAGTCCTTTGAAGCATAGATTTCTTACAAGAAATGATCTGGGTTGGACCAGTGGTCCTTCTGTGTTGTCCGTGACCATAACAATAACTGATGTTATTTAGAGAGAGCGGTTGTGAACCTGGCCACTGCCTGTAGTCCGTGGTGCTTGTATGTCTCCAGCATAGAAAATCATGGCATTACAAACACTGAAATTAAAGCTCAGTCTATTTATTTCTTATCTATCTGCTGAAATTTGTCCTGTGCTAAATTGCTCCTGTTTAAAACCGAAGCCTTTAGTAATGGTTATTTATTTGACTAGTTCAAAAAGAAAACAAAAAGTGAATGTATTTGTGTTTCTTAGCTAAATGTATTCGTGTTTCTTAGCTATATAATATTGTAACAGGGAATCCCAGAGATTTTTGCTTGGGTTTTTTTTGCAGTTTCATTTCTGTAGATACCTTGTAACATCTGTTTGGTACAGATTTTACTCCGGTTCTTCACTGAGCAGATTGAATTAGATAGTGCCACTTTTACCCTTGTAATTAGTTAGCAAGCATCTATTAGCTCCTTATAGCTACAGCTGTTGTAGCGAATTCAGTAAATTCCCTGGTACATAATATTTTTGTCCTTTAATGCATACTGTTACTCTAGTAGTTGCCTTTTTTAATTTTAGTAATGTTTTATACAAGTTTTAGGGGGTTATTTACATTGTCAAAGCAGTTTTTTTCCATTATGTTGTCCTTCCTTAGCATTGTATTTTTCAAGGCCCTAGATAGCAATTTTCTCCCACTTTGATAGAGCTTACCCTGTAGATAGATTCCTGTGGAATGCTGAAAAACTCCTTTTCTTTATGCTAGTCCAGCAAGCATGGTAACTTGATTGCTTCCTACCCCTACTTCTTGAACGTTAGTCCTTGTGCCTAAACTGATGGGGTCATTTTGGTTATTGTTCACTTTTCAGTTAGTTTAATGATCTTGGAATTTGCCAGGCAAAGGATGGCACTTCCGTTTCCCACTTTTCCTCTGAAGGAAACAATTCTAAACTCAGCTATGGTCATTATTACCCAGATCTGTCTGAAGAGTTTCCCCAGACTCTAGGCTAAAGATGAGGGATGGTTTTGTTGTTGTTTAGACAATTCTGAATTTGAGAAACTCAAACCTTGCAGTTTTTTCAAATCAGAATTGAGCTGCTCACTTATCCTGGGTTCTGAGATACTTGCTAAGTCTCAAGGGAAAGAGGAGCATTTGCACTGCAGCATTGAAGATGCCTGATTCCTAGTGGTCTGTCAGAAAGGGAGCTTTTCTGAACACATTGGGGTATTCAGTGAATGTTAAATTTAGTCCCAGTTGCAATCTTACATTGCTAAGCTGGTCTAGCATGGGTGATGCTGTGGAGTTGTTCTTGAGAAATACTTTCTAGATAATGAGAAAGTTAAGGTATATCCTAGGAAACAACAGCGCAGTATCAGTTCTGTGAACTAAGAGAAAGATTGTGTTTATTTGGGGGGAAATGGCTGAACCCTATCAAGAGCTTAATGATTTTGTTTATTTATTTTTAAGCAGAAATAACTGCCCTTAACTATTTATTACTATTTTTACTGTGTTTCAAGGGGATGACCTTATTAATGATGGGTTCTGCAGATGCGCTTCCGGAAGAGCCAATTGCTCGACCCGTCTTTGTAGAAGACATGACAGAGGAGCAGTTGGCTTCAGCTGTAAGCATATTTCACTCTTTGCTCTTTGTAAACCTTAGAATAAGAGGAATAATGGCAAGTTCCTAAATACTAGAAGTTGCTTGAAAGTGGATTTTGAAACTGTAATATCTGTTTAGCATTTATAGTTTCTTAAAGAAACACAAATTTACATTGATGACCCAACTGGTGGCACTGGTAACAAGCGTGGAATTTAACTTGCATGTCATGTAACTGGTGCTGGTTTTTCTTTAAGCAGGCAGCTTAGTAAATTTTCTAAAAATAGTATTGCTGATGTTTTTAAAGAGAAAATTGTATTGCTCTTTCTGTATTGGTGTCCCAAACTTTGCCTGAATAAGGACTCTTAGATGTCTCCTTTGTGTCCTTGAAGGGAAACTAGTGTTTGAGGTGGGGTTCTGTTGAGGTTTGGGGTTCTGTTTGTCCTTTGAAAGTAAGTTTGATGTCAGTGGAATAGATTGTCTGTTTTCCTCTATGGGAATACTTAATCTATTATTTTTAATGAAGTAGCTTCTGTTTGAGTTGTTTCTCTCTTTACAATTTGAAAGGCTTAATTTTCTCATCAGTCATTTGAACTTTGAGCTCTGTCATACTTAACAGTTGCATGACTTGTCACCTGTACATGCAGAATGGGAATACATTTATGCATGTCTGTAGGAAAATGAATCTGTAGTTTAGGGCTGGTTTTGTGTTTAAGTATTTAATGCTTCCCATGGCACCAGCAGAGGAAGGATATTCATGTATTTTTGAGACTAACCCTATACACAGACTTTGAGATAACTGAGGCAAACAAGGAGATAGTTAGTGTCAGATAACATTTTCAGAAAGTTGGTCACATTGCATTCGTCCAATTCATATTTTGTTATCAATCAAAATTCAATTGTCTGTACTGCATGTATTCATTAAAATTGAATACGCAGCTAAATGAATTCTTTTCCTAAACTAATTCAGTGGTATTGGTATGCAGCACAACTTCAGTTTCATTAAACTACATGTTTTTCCCTGACAACTACTCAAAGATGCAGGATTAAAGAAAATCTAAAAAGCTATTATATTGTGATTTATAGTTGTTATAAAGCTGGTTAGTTTAATTATTACTTGGCCTTTGCATTTGTCTAAACTCTAGAACTTCACAAGCTGCCTGAAAGGATCAAATTAATGATCTGTTGCAAACTTCTGGAAAGGAGTTTAAATAATGCTTTTGTTTTTAACTATGGAGTTCAGCACATTTCGAGTTTTACTGAAAACTGATTTTAATTAAAACCTCAGTGTTTTGTACAAGTGTATTCATGTGGAAGTTCCATGGAAATAGACTTCGAGGTCAAAACTTGAGTGTGATTATAATTGAACTTTCTGAATGACTGCCTGCTTGAAGAATATGTTCATTTAACTAAACATGCACGTTAAAAAAAAACCCAAAGCATTCCTGAATGTTCTCTAAAACCACCGAATGGTGAAAGAATTAATATAGTCAGAAAATGGTTCTGGAAAGCTTCATAAAGTTTGATGGAATATTCCAGGTTTTACGCATCTCTGATCATTCCTTTTCATAGAAGTTGATGTCAAGTTATAGTGCTTATGCAAAAATGGTTGCACATCTCTCTGTGACCTTCAAGCCCCCTTGTAAATTTTTTGGTAGATGGAATTACCATGTGGATTGACAAACCTTGGCAACACTTGCTACATGAATGCTACGGTTCAGTGTATCCGCTCAGTGCCAGAAGTGAAAGAGGCCCTTAAAAGGTAGGATTCAGCATAAAAATACCATGACCAAAATGTTTTCTTTAGCTTATGAAGTAGGTATTTTGTGGAACAGTTGTCTTAATACTGGTACTGTTATTCTGTTATTCTTTAAAGCAATTCAAGGTTAACATCATGATAGATTGAACTTGTATGCTATGGCTTCATTAGTGTGTACTTTTTAAAGAACTATAGAATATGTATTTGTTGGAACTGGCTTTTAGTGGGTAGAATGTATTTTGCCTAGTTAAAAAATAGTTCCTATCAAGACTTGTTTAAACTGCTTAGACAAGCTACTGAACTCCTAACCCTGTTTTTTGATGTTAGTTTATATGGCTAGTTCCATATAAGAGATTGTACAGGAGTCCTGTTCCTTTGAGGAATATTCTTTTCAGCGGCTTTAGAGCTGAAAACACATTGTGCAATGAAATTCTGCTATTACTGTGGCAGCAGACTAAGGTGGAGTCACTGTCATGTGAATATGTAGGGAACAGAAGACATGCCCTTATGGAGTCTGTTTCATTCATTCTGAATGTAGAATAACTTAACCTGATTTGTTTAATTATTAGTATGATGCAAACCATCAGTATTTAAGAAATGTGAGGATTACGTAGAGCATCGCCATCTTAAGGTTAACTCCTTTAAAACACACTGCTTTCTTGACACCTTGGTACCCAACTGGATAGTCTAGGTTACTGTAAACACTAGTTATTTAAGTACTTACACATTTCCTTGAATTCTGTTAGCAGGTGAATCTTAATTATTTATCACTTAGAACTGTTTGTGATGTACAGAAACACTGATTTAAAGATTTTTCTTGCTTTTTGGTATTGTCATTTTAGGTAAGTCTGGTTTATTTCCATGTAAAGGACTGAGTTACTGCCCTGAATCAGAGTGTTTGACAAATTTAACATACCAAATATCAAAATATATGCTGTAAGACTGGCAGACTGCTTTACAAGATGTGGCCTTACTGTCTCTGGGAAGTCAGATTCACAGGCAGCTGCTGTGTTTTCTCCTGGAGACTTAAGACTTTATTTGGTCTTCCCTGCATGATGACAGCATGGAAGGTTATATTGCAGAGGGAGAGAAGTGAAAAGACTCGCATCTTTGAAGGTGTTTTTTCCATGCATCTGAAGAAGCCTGTGGCAAATGTTTCAGAAAAGGGGTAGCTTCTATTCAGGTTTTTTCTCAGTTTCTTTAAAGATGGAGGTTTTGAGGTAAAAGGGTTGGGAAGCAGCAGGAATGTATCCAGACTTCTCAGTCTGCATTTATTTATTGTCTTAAGGATGCCAGTTTTCCTTTGCTTCCATGCATTGCTTCCAGAATAGCTGAGACTTTGAGGTGAGCATGTGTAAATCTGATTTTCAGTTATTTCTGGTTTGGTGATTTATAGAATCATAGAATGGTTTGGGTTGGAAGGGACCTTAAGGATCATCCAGTTTCAACCCCCCTGCCATGGGTAGGGACACCTTCCACTAAACCTGGTTGCTCAAACCTGGCCTTTCTTTTGATACATTTAAATAAATGCCTGCTTTATGGTTGGAAAACCTCTCTGCTCTTCTTGATTCTGTTTAATTGCATACAAATTGTTTTCTCTTTTAGGTATGGCGGTGCCTTAAGAGCTTCAGGAGAAATGGCGTCTGCTCAGTACATTACTGCAGGTTGGTGTTTAGAGTGGAGCACAAGGGTTTAGGCTAGTGTGCACTTTCCTGCTAACTGCAAATGAGAATTGCAGTTAGAGCTCTGTGTGTTTTTCTTTAGTGCAATGTCAGATCTGCTGACACTAGAGGATTCCTTTTGCTCTGTTGTTAATATCTTTAAAGGTTATTCTGACTGTGGCTGCAAAGCCTACATCTCTCCATATTATTACCTAGCTGCATACTAGGGAAAGCATGTACAAGTGTCATCTGGGCTTAGACAGAAATCATTCCTGTCTCTTGAGAGTTTTGTGTGTAGGCATAAAGTAATTGGAACTTTCTAAAGCATATTCCATCCATCTGTGCATTTGATCATTTTGTGTAGAAATAGTCTAGTGCACAATTCTTCATTTCACTTAATGATAGGCTAACACCATACTCCCAGAACATGTAGTTCATTTGTATTTTTTAATAAGATCTATTGGCTGAGCATTATTGTTAAGGTGGTAGCTGATTCTTTATCAATTTTATTAGTCATTACCCAAAAGATCCAGATTTCATAACTGAAATAGAAAGTAGTGTCTTCAAGAGGAAAGTTACTCTGTATTGTGGTGATCTGGGTGCTCACAATGTGGGAGCTCACGATGGCCCCGTATCTCCAAGTTCTAACTAGAATTCTAGTTAGACCCCTTTCATTTGAACAAGGGTGCTACTTGTCCACTTTTTCTTTTTTTACTCTATTTCATTGCCCCACTAAGATGCTGGGCCAGGACACTGGGATTTCTACCAGTCCATTTAAGGAAAAACAAAACAGTATAAGGAAGGAAAGGTCCAGTTTGTGGGTATGCCTGCTGATCGAGTTTTGGGGTGGTAAGTTCAATGGTTACTCTATACAAACCACACCTGCCCCTCCCCTTTTCACTGCCTTTACTTCATGTCCCATATTTTCTTTTTAAGGTGACAGCTCTGCTTTTTAGGGATCTTAATAGTTGAAGTAATTCATAGTTAATTCTTTTGTGCTGAGCTGGTCAAGAACTCCTGCATGACACGGCATTTTTTTTTCCTAAATTGCTGTCTATCAGTTGTCCCTCTTAATCAAGATCAGTGCAGATATTTCTTAAAGGGAGGAAGCAGTTGACATTGGTTTCTTGTAATCTTGTCTATATTCACTTATTCAAGAGTATCATTCATTAGTCTCTCCACTTGTCAATTACTGACCATGCAGACTGTTGCCAACCTCACAGGGTCGTTGTGAGGATTCGTAGGTGTCTCAAGTGATGCTGTAACCTGTGCAGATAAGAGATTTTATAGTACTGTGTCTGGAGCAAAAAAGAAAGCCATGTGTATTGTCATGCAATCAGTAGCATCTGTTGCATTGAACATAGTTATGAGCTGTCTGCATGTATGCATACGCATACTTGTTTTCCTGGGGCTTAAATTAAGCATGAGCATTTTCTAGATATTTTAGTTGGAATAAGTAAAGGTTTTTTTTTTTCCCTGGTATCTGGTGAAGCTTAAGTTGCTCTAGAGGCTAGATTGTGAATGCCTTCTGGTTTCTTTGGGTGTTGTCCTCTTGTGAAAACATTGTTCCTCAGATGTGTTTCAAATGAAAACTTAACTGTTCAAGTATTATTTTTCTGTTAGCAGCCACGAAAGATAAGGCCTTATGTGCCAGACTCTCAGAATTGTTATCTTTTCACTTGCAAGTCATGTTCAGAAATGTGGTCTTGGGTGTACCCCTTGTGACACCTGGAAAATTTGGTCCTGGTTTAGAAAGATCAAACTGGACACTGTTAAATGATAAGTCTTTAAATGTTGCTGCTGTTTCACTATTCTTTTTTGACTTCCTGCCATATTTGAATTGTTTTTCCACTTCTCAAAGCATTCACTTTTTCTTCAAGCTCTTAGAGACTTGTTTGATTCCATGGATAAAACTTCCTCCAGTATCCCACCTATCATTCTCCTGCAGTTTTTACACATGGCCTTCCCACAGTTTGCAGAGAAAGGCGATCAAGGCCAGTACCTTCAACAGGTAAAGACCAATTATTAGCTTATTGTTTGAATATTCTCGTGTGTTGAGAGCAAGGATATTTGAAATCTTTCCTTCTCCTGTGAATGTAATTTATCCCAGTAAAGTGTTTGCTTTTATATTGTGTAGAAAAGTTGAATGTAATATTAAGCACCAGCTCTGAAAATGCATGGTGGAATAGGGAGAAATTCTTATGTAAGGAACTCTTTGTTTGTTACAGTGTGAAGATTGATGGGTTTAATATTACTAAATCATAACTCTACCAGTCACATTTAATGTTCTCTTCCCTTTCTAGGATGCCAATGAATGCTGGGTGCAGATGATGAGGGTACTGCAGCAAAAGCTGGAAGGCATAGAAGGTGATACAGTTATGGAGGTAATTGTAGTCTTATTCTAAAAGGAGTTAGGATTTATAATATTACACTTGTGGTTTGCATATTTTATTTCCCTAAGGATTATCTATTTTGTGAGGGGTTTAACATGTATCTATAGGCCAGTAAGTGAAACTGCTTTCTGATGTGTCTCATCAACATAAAGCTACCTATGTCATGTCAGCTATGCTATGCAGTGTACTATAGGAATACTTCTTCTTTGGGCTCTGGAAGGTACCACCATGGTGACTGTGAGTGCATAGCAGCTGGCCCTGGTAGCCTGTGAATTTGGCACATAAGTTTTTTTTTTTCCTGGAGAAAGTGCTTCAGCATTATTGGCTGCAAGAACACTGCTTCAAACAGACAACTCACCTAGGCAACCTCATAAGAAATTAAGGTTTTCCCCAAGGCTTTACCAGACCGACTTTCTTCTCTATGAGTTGTTTTCTGGAGAGTCTTGGCAGTGGGAAAAGTCTGATTGGCTTCTCTAAAATTTAAGACAGATTTAAGCTGGGGAGCAGGCAATTGTGACTTTGATTCGAATCTTGTTTGCTAATATGCTTTGAGGTGGCTTTAACAGCATGCAGTGAATGCTTTTGTGTTGTAAC
The DNA here is from genome assembly GCA_024733675.1 of Psilopsiagon aymara. Taxonomy (NCBI): domain Eukaryota; kingdom Metazoa; phylum Chordata; class Aves; order Psittaciformes; family Psittacidae; genus Psilopsiagon; species Psilopsiagon aymara. The sequence continues at coordinate 3,294 of JANRGW010055007.1, read as the reverse complement.
TCCAGTACTGTGTCAGGAGACTGACTAGGAGAAAATGCACCTAAAGAAAGGTGAAGGAATAGGCTCTAAAGTATTTAAATAAATGAGATATTTTGTCTGTGAAGAACACTGTCTTTACGTGATACTTAAAGTAAAATCATAAGAGAATTTGTTTTGCAGACAGACTCTGGAGCTACAGCAGCATCTTCTAAAAAGAAGAGTTTAATTGATCAGTTCTTCAGCATTGAATTTGAAACAGCGTATCCTAAAGACTAAGGCAAGCGATAGAATGGTAATAATTTCACACTTTAGCAGTAGAGTGTGGGGAGCCTGAAAGCATTGTTCAGAATAGTATAGAAAACCAAGGTGTGTGTTGGGGAAGATGGGGAGTGATGTGTTAGAGGAGTACACAGAAGTTAAAAATAAGATTGGATATACCTTGAGAGAGAGGATGATATGGAGAGGAAGAATGGTAATGAAAAGTTACAGCAGAAACCCACTGAATTAAATGCCAGATTTCCTCCCCAGAGAAGGTTGCCAGTCATCCTACTTCAAGGATACTGACATATTTTATCTGAATAAAAGTAAATACCATCCTAAATAGCCTTTTTCTGGCTTGTAAGGGAGTGTTGGTGATACACTTGGCATACTGCACATGCACAAAAGATAGCTTGACTGAGTTCTTAAGAAATAAATTTGATGCACACTGTTAGATGTATAAGGAACTATTGCAGCTGACAGCCTCCTAGTAGCTTTTTTTTATAGCAATGACAAAATGTAGATGACCACATGAGGCACACATCTCATGCCAAGTATTACTCTTTTCCCACTTCTCCGCCCCACAGTCCTGGTTGTCATGAAACTGACCACCACCTTTTAGAAAGGATTATACTGTGCGTTTTGCTTTCTGAAATAAGGAAACATCCTGTTAGATGAGTACTGTATTTCGCAGCTTGGTACCAGCTACCGCTGGTCATTACATATGAAGGAGCAGATTGGTTAGAATGAAGAGCTGTTTCAAATCTGTTTTTTTTATCCTTTGAGAAGTACAAGTGCTGTTGATGCACAAGCAGAGGATTAGTTTAAATTACTGCGCTGTTCAACATGTTGTTTTCACTAGAGCAGTAGTTCAGCTCTTGGTGCACCATGGTTTTCCTTAATTTTGTGAAGTATGAAATGTACAGAAGCTGAAGAAGAGGAAGTAACTAAAGGAAAGGAGAATCTGCTTCAGCTCAGCTGCTTTATTAATCAAGAAGTGAAATATCTGTTTACAGGACTAAAATTGGTAAGTTATTTATATAACCTTTATTTAATTGGAATTCTAAATTACCTGTTTTTTTAATCTGTGACTTGGAATTGACATCTACTGTCCCAGCTTTACAGAATTCCAGTTTGTTTTTTTGGTGTTCAGTGGGAAGGTGGCAGTGAAAACAAATCGTGTGTTAATATAAAAGCAGACTTTAGCAGAGTGTTTTCTTGACCCTGACATTGTCTTCTGCATGCAGGTCACCAAGTGCCAGCCAATTTGTTTGTTCAGCTGGGTTTCACTCCAGACTGAGCAGTATCACAGAATGGTTTGGGCTGGAAGGCACTTCTAAGGGTCGTTTAGTTCCAGCCCCCACCTTCCACAAGACCAGGTTGCTCAAGTGGTCTTGAACACTGCCAGGGATGGAGCATTTACCACTTCTCTGGGCAGCGTGTTCCACTGTTTCACCACCCTCACAGTGAAGAATTTCTTCCTTGTATTTAATCTAAATCTCCCCTTTGTCAGTGTAAAGCCATTCCCCCTTGTCCTGTCACTACAGGCCCTTCTCCACATTTCTGTAGACCCTCTTTAGGCACTGGAAGCTGCTCTGAAGTCTCACTGGAGCCTTCTCTTCTCCAGGCAGAGCAACCTCAACTCTCTCTGCTTGTCTTCACAGGAGAGGTGCTCCAGCCCTCTGATCATGATTTAAGCGTGCTGTTAACAGTTACCCAGAAGTCAGTTTTAAAGCAGGGTGGCATTTTGGTTGCCAATTAAAAAAAAGCATCCAGGTAAAGCAACCAATTAAACTTGAATCTTGCAGAATTTGAAGGAGGTGTTATTTTCCATGACACAGCATCATCTTTAAACTGTTTACATAAGTAGAAGTTCTTCAAGTAGTCTGTGCTTTTTAGATGTATATTTCTAAGTTTTTAGGGGTTTTTGGAGAATCTGAAGGATCCAGGAGAGAAGCCTACTACTAAACCTCTATAGTAACTGCTCTTGCAGTGTGTTTGTATAGGAGCAGGGATGGAAGCAGTAACTAAACCAAGTTGCATGCTTCTCAGACAATTTTTGTATCTGCTTTTTCTTTTTTGACGGACTCTAGAAGGAAAAGTAAGATAAACTAGTTAGTGTTCACAAATACAGTAATAATCACATAGGTTATTGTTATAAGAAAAAAAGAAACCTCACTTTCAGGCCAAAAAAAGGTCTAGAATTCTTATGTTGGGTTGCCTGTAGAAACAATACTACCAACCAGGCCAGGCTTGCCCTAAGTTAGGAAAGGTCCCTGGAAACATGGTGTCACCACCTGTCTCCTCTGTAGCTCTATCTGCTTGAGGCTGAGGTTTGGGAAACATGCAGATACTCCCCTGAGAAGAAACCTCAGATTTGCTTTAGTTGTGTTTGACATCCTTGTCTCTAAATTGGAGAGATATCAATTTGATAGGTGGACCACTCGGTGGATGAAGAACTGGCTGGATGGCCACAGGCAAAGAGTTGTGCTCAATGGCTCAATGTCCATCTGGAGGCCAATAACAAGTGGTGTCCCTCAGGGATCGGTGTTGGGACTGGTCTTGTTCAACATCTTTGTTGGTGACATGGACAGTGGGATTGAGTGCGCCTTCAGGCAGTTTGCCAATGACACCAAGCTGGGTGGTTTGGTCGATACCCTGGAGGGAAGGAATGCCATCCAGAGGGACCGTGACACGCTTGTGAGGTGGATTGATGCCAACCTGATGAAGTTAAACCATACCAAGTGCAAGGTCCTACACATGGGTTGGAGCAATCCCAGGCACAGCTACAGGTTGGGCAGAGAAGATTCAGAGCAGCCCTGAGGAGAAGGACTTGGGGGCGTTGGTCAATGACAAAATGAACATGAGCCAGCTTCAGTGTGCTCTCGCAGCCCAGAAAGCCAACCGTATCCTGGGCTGCATCAAAAGGAGCGTGACCAGCACGTTGAAAGAGGTGATCCTGCCCCTCTGCTCTGCTCTTCTCTTGTGAGACCTCACTTGGAGTATTGTGTGCAGTTCTGGTGTCCTCAACATAAAAGGGACATGGAACTGTTGGAA
>JANRGW010055003.1:0-42836 GCA_024733675.1 Psilopsiagon aymara | reverse complement strand
ATCTGAAGGGGGCCTATAGGGATGCTGGGGAGGGACTCTTCATTAGGGACTGTAGTGATAGGACATGGGGTAATGGGCTCAAACTGAAACAGGGCAAGTTCAGGTTAGATATAAGTAGAAAATTCATCACTGTGAAAGTGATGAGGCACTGGAATGGGTTGCCCAAAGAAGGGGTGAGTGCTCCACACCCGGCGGTGTTCAAGGCTGGGTTGGACAGAGCCTTGGGCAGCATGGTCTAGTGTGAGGTGTCCTTACCCATGGCAGGAGTGTTGGAGCTGGATGACCTTAAGGTCCTTTCAAACCCTAACTATTCTATGATTCTATGTGCTTTGCCTTCAACTGGGACTCAGTTGCCAAATCGATTTCCTCTGTCTGCAACTGCCAAGCTGAGCTCCTCCAACAAGTGATTTGGCTGCTCTCTGGTTTTCTCCCATTTCTATTGCTCATTTTCCAGCAGCTCTGAGGTAGGGTTTCTTATTATTTCCTGGTGTTTGCACATCACAGAGACCCCAGCTAGAGCTTGAACTCTGAAAACATTTGCATTTGCTATATTGCAAATAGTAACAATTTTACAGCACCTTCAGAATACTCACAAGCTGCCGAGGAAGAAATTGGTACCCAAACCCCCAAATGTGCAAATACAGAACTGAAGGCAATGCAAAATTAATGCTCTGTCTCCAACATTATGCCTTCTAAGTCTCGTGAGAGGGTATCTTGGGGAAAAAAAGTGCTTCATTTCCCAGGCAAAGAAACATCTGAACCATTTCTCCTGTGATTAACCCTTCACCATCATGCCCATGCTGGGACTGGATTCAGAGCCACGAGGAAGGCGGCAGCATCACACATCTCCCAGATAGCTGCCAGCCCTGTTGCTTTGCAAACTTCCCCTCTCCCTGCCTCTGGCCAGGCCCGCCAGCTCAGCTAGAAGGGGGGAAAGCTGGGCAGAACCCCTCCTGCTCCCATCCAGCATTGCCCAGCCCTGGGAGCTCACAGATGTAGGTAGGTGCCAGGAAGCTAGACTGAGGTGGAGTATTCTCTGTTATGATATGGATCACAGCTCTGCCCTTTGGCCACATGCAAGCTCACCCCATAGGAGCCCTGAAGAGCACACAGCAAAGAAACTATCATCAGGTCCGTAAAAAGACCATGAGGGGCTTAACCACTGCAAAGGTCATTTGCCTGCATACAAAACTGAGTTAAAATGAAGCGTACCATGTTTGCCAGCCAGGACTGTCAGAGAGCTGATAAAAACAGCAGGGATCTCTTGGCCATCCATTCTACATCATCCCAAGAGCCCCGCTAGCAGTTGGGCACATCATCTTCAGTTCCAGCTAAACCATTGGACATAACCTTTAGACATGACACAGGGCTGGGAGCCTGCATGGACACAAATTTAGGGATGGAAGAAAAGACAACACAAGGGGAAAAAAGAATCCAACTGGCATTTTGCAATGGCCATGGAAGGTGTAAAGTGGCATCCTTTAGGACCAGACAGAAGGTGGGAAAAAATGCATTAAAAAGAAGTAGAAGGGGGCATACTTAGAGTATCTTCTGATCCTAAAACAGGGAGCTAGAAACCACACTGAACTGTGATCTTCTTAAAATGAACTGGAAGTAATGAAATGCCCCGTACCTTTGCTTCCCAGAGGGATGGAGCACTTTCTGTTTTAATCATGAAAGTGCTGGAATGGGAATCAAGGCCCCATGATGTGGCCACTGCACAGACTCACTCTGGGCCTAGAGCTCAGAAAGGAAAAGTGTGCCTGGTCCCATCAGTTCAGCACCCAAGCACTTACAGGTGATACTTTTGTGCTGAATACCTAAATCCTGTTTGCACATATTTTCCTAGCTCTCCCTATGCCTTGAACCCACTTACCTGACTGCCTGGCTGTATTTATGTCTTCACTTTCATCCTCCTCATACCACTGTTTCCCATTAGGTTCTTTTTCTCCTTAATTTGAACTCTAATCATGCAACATACAATGTACATTGTACTACACATTCTCGTGGCCCCAGAGACATCATTAGAAGCAGACATAGCCATCACTTGCTCTTTAAAAACCCATCTGCAGTAACAGATTTTCTAAGTGAAGCGAGTTGAGACACCTTGATTTGGAGGATGTTCAGCTTAAAAACCCATGAAAAGAGGCTGCAGGGGGGCTTTGAGGAGTTTGGTTTGGGTTTTTGAAAGAGGAGAGTGTTCATTACTGTCTGAAAAGCCAGAATTGGTCTCAAAATCACTTGTGACTACTGAAATCCTTGGCCAATAAATAACAATTATTGTCCTCATTACTGAGCAAAGGCTGACAGGGAAAGCGGGTCTGCATCAGAGCACACAGAGGGGAAAAGCAACTGAAACTACCAGCACCACGTTCCTGCTGGCAGATGTCACCTCCTCCCAAGAGCTGCCATTACCACTGTTTTCCTCAGCTGTCTAGAACTGCAACAAACACACAGCTCCTCTTCCTCCCGCAAAGCAGACAGACCACAAGTGTTCACAGCATGCTGTGGCTTTGGGTTTCTGCTTCCCTTTATGGGACAGGTCTGTCAAGTGGATTAGGAATCGGGGAATGTCAGGTTTGAACTCTTCTGTGAAGGAAGCAGATTTGCTAAATGAGATGTGCTGGGCTCGGGGGCAAGGTGCTTTTGAGCATTCACCACCCTCAGGTAGAGAAGGAAATGTGCTACCCAGGATCTGCAGCCTGCTTGTGTTAAATGCCAAACCCCACAGCAAACTGAGGGATTTGGTTATGGTTCTTCTTTAAATGCTGTCAAAATGACAATAGAAAAGCCATGCAAAATCCCTGTGGAAATTGAAGCTCTCAGAAAGGTTTGTTTCCGTTCACAATGACAACAGAAGGGAACTGCAAGAAGTAAAAAAAGCAAGGCAAAGAGAAGATGTCAGGGACTGCATTCACATTCCTCGGAGGCATCTCCACAGTGATGCTCTGGAGGAGCATACGTGCCATGTGATTTTAAGAGAGAATTGATTTCAGATCATAAAAAGCACATATGGGAGAGAGACACTTCCAGCTCCAAAAGCAGTAGGCAGCAAAATGACATTCCAGCCTCAAACCTCACAGGCTGGTAGCTATGGCATTCTGAAAAGCCCCCCTTCTCCAAGCTAACCTAAAAAGCTGTGCCAAACTGACATTCAACTTGGGAAAAGAGAGAAGGGAGCCACTGGCAAAGGTGGAGGAAGCTCCTTTGTGATGAAGGCAACTTTAATTCATTTTATCACACCAGTTGCAAAACACTACCAGAATTCTGCTCTTTTGGGACAGGAGGGATGCCACTGACTGGTATTGAAATAGCAAGTCAATACCAGAAACTAATGTTTCATTTCTACATAAGAGGTGAAAAGCGTGTCTGAATGTTGTCAAACTCACTAGATACCTTCATAGATAACGCTGCTGTTTGAGTACAGGGTGGTGGTAGAGAATCACTACTAAATCACTTCCATCTTGTGGAAATGTCTCATATTCTTTAGCAAAAGTCTTCTCCAAATTTGTTTACTCAACGAAAGCTTTTCAAAATATTTGCTTAAAACTTGTGATGAATTTGTTATGACAGAAGTTCTCTACCAGTATCACATGCTGAGAGTTAGACAAACCAGGCAGGAATTAAAAATACTATGTGGTCTACCTGTTCATCGAGGCTGTCCGGATTTTGATTTGTGACTGGTTACATTTAACCCTCTTTGACAAACACAGAAAGTAAAGTTTATTGCCAAAATGAATTGGGCAGGAGGGGGAGGAAATCAAATTTGACCACTGCCAAAGACAAAGGGTGAGGTGGCTCGACTGATTTGAAGTCATGAGGTTGGAGTTTCTGTCAGGAGACTTGCATGGCAGCATCACCTTTCAGGATCCAACCTCTCAAAGCCCCCAAAAGCTGTGAATGAAAGCTTCTTCCATCGTACCTACCACTGTCATTTAAACTGTCCTTGCTACAAAGAGTCATCCAAATCAGCTTGGCATTTAGGGTCCAGCTGCACTTGCTGTTCCCATTCTATGATCCAGTATTTCTGAAGGAGAAAGGTAGAAAGAACCTTGTAAGCAAGAAGTGTTAAGTCACATCCGCACGTACACACACAGCGGCCCCCAGCCAACTGCTGCAGTTCTATCAGCAGTCGCTCGGGGTAGATGAGTTTGGGAGAAAGGTATTTAATAAAAATAACAGGCATTTCTGAACTACCTTTGGGGGTAACAGTCTTCATATAGTGTGTCATCAGCTTCTCACCAGCAGCTCTGAGGGCATCTCAAATTGCAAAGCAACTGACTTTGACAGAGGTTTAACAAGCAGGAGAGAAGCTCTCAGGGCTGGCTCTTCAAGCAGAAGCGGCTGGAACTGAAGCCTTGCTCATATTGAACTCTGTAAGCAAACCTCCAGAGTCCTGATTCCATGCATCCTCTACAAAATACCATCTTTAAACACAATAGTTCAGAGAGCTGCAGGTGGAGGCAGAGGCAGTTCGCGCTGGCTGCCAAACATGGGGCAGCACACAAAGTTTCATTAGGGTGTTTAAGGTGCTCAGTCACTCCCTAAGGCCAGAGGGACCCCCCAGAGGGTCCCCTTAAGCCCTTGTGCTCTGACATCTTGCCCAATCTCACATGAGTTCCAGGTCCTTGATCCAGCAGCAGCTCTGTGAGAGCATATATGTGATCTCTTGCTAACTACCTCTGATCTCATAGGTCACACAAGCAGCAAAATGACATTCCTGAGCATCCCCGTGCCACTTGCCTCCCTACAGCTAAATAAGGGGTGCAGCAGTAGTGGGCTATTTAAAGAAAGCCAGCACAGCTACTTGACACATCCTGGAGGAGAGACGTGACTCGTGTGTGCATCACTGCTACCCAAACAGCAGTCTTGCACTCGTGAGCAGCTTCGATGGGAGGATTCTGCAATGCTTTACCAAGGTCTGTTTTCACATGCAGAGGGTGTCATGAGCACAGCACAAAAGGCTGAGCTCCATCAGGAACTTGGTCAGGTTTATGCAGTGTATCACTGGCAGTGGGGAGACCTTCCTGCCTCCTCTAAGAAGCACATGGAAGCTCACCATGTGCTCTGTCCCCTTGGTCCACAGTACAACTGGTTGCTGAGTATCCCCTCTCCCACCAAAATCCTTAAGGGACCCACATTATCGTCTCATGACTTTTCTAAATTGAGGCTCATTATCCCTGGCTAGCTAGAGGAGTGCAAGGAAACCCTGCCAGGCCCTGCCTACAGCATCTTTTGCCTGCTGGCTGGGGGAGGCCTCTCCAGCATTGGCTGGGCACTGGGAGTAGAAATCCTAGTGGGATAACAGGCCATGGCACCATCAGAAAGCACTCATTAATGCTATGGAAGACTGCAAGTCCATAGTTAACATCAAGCTGACCACCACAGAATCATAGAATAGTTTGGCTTGGAAATGACCCTCAAAGCTCATCTAGTCCAACCCCCTGCAATGAGCAGCGACATCTTCAACTAGACCAGCTTGCCCAGAACCACATCCAGCCTGACTGGGAGGGGGAGGCTAGACCAAAGGTGCTGTGTCAATTATACAGGGATGCTACAGCTGGAGTGACACAGAGAACACTGCCTCAAATCCCCAAACATCCAAAGTGAGATGTCAGCTCCATCTTCACATCATAGAATCTTTCTATGTCAGTTCTCCACATACAGACACTTTACACAGGATGCATAGAAACACTCTCATAGCGATTCATGAGAAAGAAGGAGCTCATCAAATGTGATATGCCCATTTGGGTTCACTCAGACAAGCGTGGTCCACGTTATATTCTAGGTATTTGTGTGGGCCTCTATCAGGCTTAATAAGCCTTGACAATGCTACTTAGATTCTTCAAATAGTTTTCTGAGATGCATACAATTGATCATAGCATGTAGTTACAGCTCTCTCTGCCCAAAGATCGTGGATATGATGCAAAACACACAGGTATTGGCTGAAACCTACACAGCTTCCATAACTCTACTGCTAGACATGGAAAATTTTAGTTCCTACAGCTTCATTCTTATTGGGCTGTCTCAAGGTTTGCATATGACTGAGCTGCACACTACTTAAATCCTAACACAACAGCAAGACTTATTCATGTAGTTAGAAAAGAGGGTGTTCTGGTATACTGAACATACCTTGGAGTGTTTGGGCATTTAGCAAGACTAAGCAAATGCAGATCACGTGCTTGGCAGAGGCAGGATTTCAACAACAGGGACTGAGAATGTATGGTCACAAAGAGTGGGATCTGAGAAAGACACATTTCCTTTTAAATGGGCACCAATTTAACTCCTCTGCTGCTGCATGCTCCAGGGAAAAGAGAGGAAGTGAAAGGCTTCAAATCTCTTCAGTTCACACACAGGCAGTGGGACCCTGAAGCTGCAGGAATCCCAATTTCCCAATGCAGTCATTGGGTATTTTATCCTATGCAGTGGGAGAAAGCATGCAATTAACATCTTATGTAGTGCCTAACCTTTATGTTTAAAATTACACAGTATCCCTCCGGGCCTGTCAGCCTGTGTTTTCCTTGGTAAAGAGTCCCGTGCAGCAGGACTGGATACACACACTGCCTCAGCAGCAGCCCTTGCCAAAAGAGCTAGGCAACAGGAGCAAGGCACAGTCCTGCTCCTGCATAGTTTGGTTGCATTTAAACCAGGCACTTGTATTTCAGAGCCTGGCTGCTCAGTGATCTAAAAACTGATGCTCATGCAAAGGAAAGCAAGGCATCAAAGAAATGACCGAAAGCTTTAGAGGGCAGTGGAACGTAAGCTGCACAGAGCACTTGGGTGGCACCTTCTTTCTCAGAGAACAATGGCATTGGGAAGGTGACCTGAAGGCAGCCCCAAGTCACCCAGCAGAGGTGAGGAGCAGCACACCTTCACCAAGCTGCTCCCCACCATCAGGCAGTGACTGAGATGCTGCAGGCTCTCCAAGGAATGCCTTGTATGTCACTGCCAGTTGCTGGGGCGCACTGACATCGGTTGGGACAGAATTAGAAAACCTTGAGCGGGAGGGCAATGCAGCACAAGTGCTAAGTCAGCCACAGGCTATATGTGGCACACCAGTTGGTGCCTTCTTTCCCCTTCTTCACATACTCATTCCCATTCCTGCTCCTTCAGCCCTACACTGCCCAGTGACTCCCCATGATCCTGGCTGCATTCAGGCTACCAACACCTTACGCAGCACTTGAAGGAGCCAAGAGGTGAATCCTTCCAAAACACACCCATCACCTCCCTCAAGCCAACGGAGCCCTTCACTTGTGCACATAATCCAGCCTTTGCGCGCTATATAGAAACCCAGACTGGTTTGGGTTGAAGGAACCTTAAAGCTCATCCAGTTCCAACCCCCTGCCACAGGCAGGGACACCTTCCACTGGAACAGGGTGCTCCAAGCCCCTGTGTCCAACCCGGCCTTGAACACTGCCAGGGATGGGGCAGCCACAGCGTCTCTGGGCACCCTGTGCCAGCGCCTCAGCACCCTCACAGTAAAAGAATAGAATGCAATGCTGTCTCCAGCGTTCATCCATCACTGCCTATTTCCTACCACCTGCAAATTCCATGGCGCCCTGACTGTCTGCTGGTGACATTCCTGCGCTATACACCACCTCCTGTACTGTGCCCTGCTCCCAGATCACCTTCCCAAGAACAACCCTTTTTGGACAAAGATCTCCAAAACACGCTGACCTGGCCATTTACTGGACTTGACTCTCTGCTGCACAAGCTTCCACACCTCATCAGGGTGTCCTGCAGCTTCGAGCAGCTTGGATAGCAAATGGCTTTGCCTTTCTGTGTTGACAGTGCCCCACACATTGTAAGCACTGACAAATCCAGATCATTAGCAGATGAATTAGGCACCCTGCTGCACACAGCATTACAGCCTAAACTTGAGAGAGTTTTCTGGCAGCAGGTCCCTAGTTCCTTTAAGTGTGTGGTGAAAGTGTGAGAATCAAATGAGAGGAGCAGCCAGCAGAGGTGGTCAGTTCTCTTTTACGACCAAACCCACATGTTTAAGAGGGAGCACAGAGATCTCTACATCATCTGGGAAAATGCGCCCAGTCTCTATCAAGCTCAAGAACGGCTTAAGCTCAGTGAAATGGAATATGTGTTCCTTTCAAATTTGTTATAGTAACACTGATAATAACTGCCTAAATGGCCAGTTCCTTCCTGCATCTTTAGGTTCTTTGCCTTAAATAGTCCCCCAGCAATGAGTTTCACAATCATAGAATAGTTAGGGTTGGAAAGGACCTTAAGATCCTCTAGTTCCAACCCCCCTGCCATGGGCAAGGACACCTCCCACTAAACCATGTCACCCAAGCTGAAATTAACTCAATCACAGCCAAACCAGGACACTGGTGCTGGAAAAAAAAACTAATTCCCATTTATTAGTTTTCAATTTCACTACACCTCCCCCTGTCTGCATTCAAAAGGCTTTTCCATGAATTTCCCTGTGCTTCTTGTAACTTTGGATAATGGCATCACTTCTCACTTACGGAATGAATAAAGCAGGCTGTTGTACCAGGGCATAACTCCAAACCATTGCGGTCCTTCTCAAAACTCATAATTGCCACATGGTACACATCCACTTGGGTTTTTCCTGCTGACACTGCAGCCGCCCAACCTTCAGTACAGGAGCATGGCAAATATGTAACAACAACAGGTGTCAGACAGGAATTGATCATAGGGAAGAGAGAACATGTCAGACAGCTGAAACATGGAAGATAAGTGTGCATGGGACAGGAGAAAGGCTTCAAGAAGAGACTGAAATAGGTTGACTGTCCTTGGGTATTTGTAAACAGTTTGTATTCTCACTGGTACGCACCTTGTCTGAAAGGAACCCCCCACCAGAGCCTTCTGAGTAACCAATGCTTCCCCAAGTGCTTGATCTGTCATCCTGGGATGGACCTGACAACAAGCAAGGAAACCACGTTTGAAAGAGGCACCCAAACAGATGCACTAAACTTGCAGTGGCCCTTTTGGTCATAGAATAGTAGCATACAGATTAGCACATGCTTGATCAAAAACCATCTCTCCCTCTGTGGCCTCCTAAACCAGTCCTCTATCTACCTTGAGCAGAGCGAAGCACCCAGAAGGAAACCACTGGCCTAAGCTCCTCTGAGCAAACTTACCCTGAAAGAAGCACGCTTTACCTTCTGACCCCTGCACACCACTGTAACTAGCACGGCAGTCACGTTAGCATGTGGAGCTTGGTGAACGTATCAACACTGTAAAAGGAAAGAGAAGTTCCTGTGTGGATAAGGTACTTGGTTTTAAGTTGCTGGCAAAATGGAAAGTTAATTGATTTTTTTCAGGCACTTTGAACAGCAAAGGCAAAAGTCTCAAAGGGAGTAAGTTCATTGTGAAACAGAAGCAGCAGCTCTCATCTTTCCAAACAGCACCATGACTTGCATGCTCCCCTTAAATAGGGAGATCTTGTCTCCTACTTCACTGGATTTAAGCCATTGCTTCACTCCTCACAGAGGAGGGTCTGACTCCCTGGGCTATCCCAAATCCGAAGACAGAGGCACTCTCTTAAAACTGAATCAGGAACACAGAGGCTTCAGAGTAACTGCAATCCAGCAGTGCAGGAACTCCCATTCTGGCGTCGCAGTCAATGCCACTTCTGTGTGACTTCAGCCTGAGAAAAGGAACATATCCCTCTTCAGAAGTGTCAGAATAAATCCTGTCAATGCTCTGGGTGGAAAACACACTTCCCTTGTACTAACTGAACTAAATGCACACCAAAAGCATGAAAGTTTTGTGTTGACCAGAGCTTCATCCTTAACAACTAAACCATTTGTAAAACCCTGGCAAGCCCCAAGCAAGCTGACCCCTGCCTCAGTGAGTAGAAGGACTACCAGGGCATGATTTGCAAACAGCAGCTTTCTCACTACTGGATTTTCTGAAGCTCTGTCACTGCTTGTTATGCCTCCCCTCGACATGGACTCTCCTGCAGGAGAGGGGCATTCATGCACTCCCCAGGAGCTGTGCAGCAGACAAGGCAGATGCCAGTGATAACTCACATCCTCAGCTGCTGCTGCTTTCCCTTAGAAGCAGATCTGGGCAAGTTCCAGCAAGCATGAGGGGTTTGTGCTTGTATTCCTGCTCACATCAAGCTGCTGCTAAAAGCAGGAAAGGAACCTTCTTGCTGCAGCCCTGGATGAGATGGTACAATGACAGCAGCTTCCATGCAAGAGCACGGGGACACATCTCCTCTGCATCACCTGGGACAACTCTGCTCCCTAGGGACAGACCCGACACACTCCCAGGGATGTCTTGGGACACATCCAAGCTTGCCAGGCAGATAAACCTATAGTGCCCTGTTCCAAGCTCAAAGAACTGACTGGATCCAAATCCTTCTCCCAGCAATTGAAACAATGACCTGCCATCCTCCTCTGTACCTGTTAATCTTCTCACCTGATCAATATACACTTATTTTACAGCAGTTCCTCACAAACCCTCCTTTCCTGGCAGCATAAAGCATTTTCAGACACATCCAAGTTCTTGCTTGTGCAGAGACAGCACTATGTTCATAGTTCATTTCTGAAAACCTGCCTTCCTTTCAAAATGTATTTGATGGTGGCTTTCAGTCTTATTTCACTGCAAACCTCAGGTGACTGTAGAAGTCACTAGATCATCACTAATTCTTCCCTGCAATTCAAGTTCTCATAGGTGTAGATCTATTTCCACTATTTGCAAACGCTGTCTACTTCCACCCAAATTACACCCTCAAATTATACCTCCAGGATCCATTTCTCCATACCTCCAGGTTCTGGTGGATTTTGCTAAACCTGAGCATAGGTTTTCCTGCATGAAAATACACCTTTACCCATTCTCCATCCCTTTTTTTGGTGTGCATTTTTCTAAGTTTTCCTTCCTTAAAGCCCATTAATCTAAAATGCATGTGCCTGGATACACTGCCAGCTTTTGGATGCCAAGTGTCCGTCCAAGATTTCAGGCTCTATGTTTCTCATTACAAAACACTCCACAGTGCTCATGAGACAGAAATAAGAAGCCCATCAAAAAGCCTTGCACTCAGTAGCACAGAACTTCAGGAGGTTGGAGCATAAATGGGGGAGAGATTGCTGGGCAAGGGAGCAACAATGAGCAGGCCGGGGTTTTTCTGCAGAACATCTCAATGTACCGACCTGGGGGAACCATCAGGTTTTAAAGAGTTAGAAGCTCTTTTGCTGGGCTGGAAAAAGTCTACTGAAAGCAGAAAAGCCGTCTTCTCCTGGAAGCTGTGTCTCCTGGAGAGCACGGGGAGCAGGGAGGTCCATCAGGAGTCTGAAGAGTGGAAGGAGACACAAAAGTCACGGATGGGCAAGCAAAAGAGGTGAAACCAGAAGTGGCTCCTTTGCCTCATGGCTAGTTTCCAGTCATAATTACATTATAAAAGGAAGTCTTTTGTGTGAGAAAACATACCATCCAGCCGATCTCCATTCCATTAGGGCACAGCTTATCCATAAGGAGAGGAAAAAGGTGAAGGGTAAAGATTAAAGGAAATGATTTTCAATTTTAATCACAGTCTTAACGTGATAGAAAGGAACAGTAAGAAGAGCTGAAATAGTAAGAACACTCAGGGTCTGGGAGAGATGCCTTGGCTGAAGGTCCTGCAGTGTTTTCCATATTTGCCTGCTTTATTTTTAAACACCCAGAGCCTTTGCTTGATCAACACTTCCTTGTAAAAGAAGGAACTAGAGGAGGAGTGAGGGGCTGTGGGGAGATAGGCAAATGAGAGTGGAAACTGATGATCTTCCCAGCCACGAAAGTCAGAATTCCTACTTGAAACTGAATCCTCCTGAAGCACTACAGCGGTATGGGGGGAAAAGGGGAGGGAAGGAAAGAAAGAAGATTTATTACTTCATCAGAACTGAAATTCTGATGAGAAAAAAAGACTGTTCAATCCATGCCTGAATATCAACAGCAGATCTAAAACTGGGTTTGTCATATCGCCCTTTCCTTTGCCTACATTAAAATAGTTATATATATATATATATATATACACACACACATACACACAGGGGAGGTGGTTGGAGTTTTCAAAGGGGGAAAAAAGCCACTGAACTCCTTTCATCTTATGAAGCCCTGAACTCTTATATTCCATTTATAGCTCGAGCTGGAATGACATCCCCCTTGATTAGCAAGCTGTCCAATCCAGCTGGATGTGTCAGGACTGTACGAGGCACTAAGTGAAATATATATATGCCCTTATAGAGTTTAACACATCAGGTCCACCTCCAGGGCACAGGCTGTAGCTCATTCTGACCACTGCTCCTCTCCCAGGAATCACTTTTAAGGGTTTTGCAGGGTTTTTTTGGGGGGCACCTTTACTTTCAAGTTTAAGCAACACAAAATGGCACCAAAGAAGGACGTAAAGAAGCCAGCAGCAGCACCAGCACCAGCACCCGCGCCAGCACCAGCACCCGCGCCAGCAGCACCCAAACAACCCGCAATCGACCTCAAGAGCATCAAGGTAAATGGATGAACGTGTGCTGATCCTGGAGCCAAAGGCCTTCCAAAGGGGAAAGCTAGCAGAGTCCCAGCTAACAGAGACCTGCAGTGAAATGTTGTGTGTGGTTGGTTCCAGTTTGGGGACTGCAGTGAAATGAATGAGTAACCTCAGAGGATGGAGTTGTTGACCTGCCTGAGCTTTTGATTGTGTTAGTAGCTGAGGGGTACAAAGCATGGTGCATGATTTAACACAAGAGGGAAACCTGATGATTTCCAAAGTATTTTGGAGTGTGGCCCTTAGAACTTTTTACCAAATCAGTATCAGTCTGACCTGTCTGGTAAAACTAAATATAAAAGAAAATGTAAACCAGCAACAACACCCCCATTCCCTGTTCCCTTTCCCCCCAGAAAAGCTGCATGAGGACAGGAAGGGGCTATTGAAACTTGAAGCACAACGCTTTCCCATAGCGCTGTACTAAAAGCAAACCTTGTTGTGCAGTTTGCCCTCAAATTCCTTCTCAAGTTTTTGCTACCACCTGATGACCCTTTGGTCATGTATTTCAAGAGCAGCATGACTTATCTTTAAAAGCAGAAAGAAAACAGATTTAAGAGAAGGGAACCATTCAATGAATTAGGAGTTTTGCCTATTTTCTTTTCATTTGCATTGTACAACCACCATTGATTGGTCGAGACCATGAGCTGGAAAGCCATGAATGGAAGTGATTTCCTCTCACCTTAACAGATATGCTCAGAATTTGTCATTTGCTTCAAACTGAAAGCAACAAAGAGGAAGAGTCTTTTGGAGGTTTCCCTCTGACTGCGCTTCCATTTGATCCCATGCTGTCTTTAGCTTCGTGTGCCAACCTATATCTCCGGTTGCTGCCCCGACCCTTTGAAGAAATCTCCTCCATGTTGGGCGATTCTTTACTTGGGAAAGAGGAGCAGGAGGTTAAATGGTTAAAGAGATGAAGTCAGACCAGTTTCTCTGGGTAGGACTATAAATAGTTATTCTCCACCTACCTACCAAGCTGATTGGTCCTGGGACCAATCTGCTGAACTCTACATAAGGAATCATGCCTATTAAGGGGAAAAGAAGGAGTACAAAGACTCCTAATAGGACATACTCATTTTCATCTCATGGTGAATTCTGTTTCAGTTGTCTTAATACATTTAGTTCCAAGATTATGATCCATTTAATGGGATTTCTTGAAGTTTACTTTAATTTTCACACTCAGTAGTCAGTGTTTTTCTGAATTAGTCTGTAGCTTCCCATGAGACACAACCTGAACCTGCTGGCAAAGTGAAACAAGTGCGGGGGGGGGGAAGACACTTTGAAATACTTTGGGTCATCATAAACAAGGCTACATAAAAAGCCCACTGGTTTTTTAGAATACTGTCTGAAAATCAGATCAGACCTCCCATTTCACTCATCTCCAGAAATGAAAGGGAATGCAAGCTAGATTTCCTACTAAATAATTTAATGGGATTTTATAGCTTTCTATGGCCAGTTCATTAGGAGAAAATAGAATTTTCAACTCCAGTGATCCTACCTAATCTATCTTTACATAAATAGGCTCAATAGCACGTTACCAGCTAAAAAAATGGCAGGCTGCAGGCTGACACATCTCTGCAGTTCACTCCTTCACCCAGACAGCTCTCTATAATGGCAGGAAATGTATCCTGGTAGCACGGGTTTTGTCATAGTCAGACTGCTAAGGGAAGATAGCCTCCCTGAAGTCTCTTTCTTTTGAAAGCCAATATCAGACAAAATAATTCCATCTTTGAAAGGGAGTGGGGGGGAACTGGGCTTGTCAGAGAAAACTTGTCCGTTAACACTAATGGCAGCACATAAGCACTACTATTCCTGTTTGTGAATAAGTGAAGATAAGTTCAAGGTAAGTTGGAAGGGGCTTGGAGCACCCTGCTCCAGTGGAAGGTGTCCCTCCCCGTGCGAGGGGGTTGGAAGTGGATGAGCTTTAAGGTCCCTTTCAATCCAAACCATTCTGTGACATGAGCAGCATGATGGAGGTTACAGGACTACTCTGCAATGCAGTGGGTGGCATAGCCTCCTGCCCCACATATTTATCACTACCAGATCTCTTTCTATAAGTATCTCCTCCACTCTTCATCATGCCCTTACCAGGCAAGGAGCAGGGTGCCTCAGTACTGCTGCAGGAGTGAATGGACTTCCCCTGCTTCAGCAGGGAACTCTACCCAACCATGCACCTACGGCTGCAAGGTGATGCAAAAACCCACATCCCCTCTATCTGTGATACTCCTCTCACCTGAGACCCCACAATGGTCAAGGACTGCCCAGGCAGACTGTGGCACCTCCAGTGTTTGGCTCTTTGAGAGGCATGAGGAGCAACCATGGTGCTTTCCACCTTTCCCTGGAGCAGGGCAGCGACTGGATAGCCTCCCAGGCTGTCCAGTCCTGGGTTATCCTTTTTCACTCTTTGGGAGCTCAGGCAGTGAAGGGAAACAATGTCTTCTTGTAAGCCATTTCCTGGGAGATGTGGCAGAATCTTAGCTCAGTCCCTTAATTAGCATCAATTATACCGGAATTCTTCCATTCAAGCACCAAAATCTCAGCATGAGAAAAGGCACAGCACCATCTCCAGCAAACCTCTGGAGCCAGGGAATACTTAAAGCTAAGCTTTTGACTGAGATTCAGTGAATGATCCTGTCCTGGGGCTTTTTGTGCTGATTTACCAGGTGTGGAGCCAGAGCCTCCAGTACTTTGAACAAGAGCATCAAGGGGCTCCCCTCCACTCTGCATGGGAATTAGCAGGAGCTTGCTACTGATGAGAGGTGACTGGGAATGCCAGGCTGCAGCACCAGGATGATCCGGGGAGTCACACAGCAGACAAACACACAGAAAGGCTTTGTTAGCTTTTATAAGGAGACATCCAACCCCCTTTTAACTGTTACAGCTGGAGCCGGTAAGGGTAGAGCTGCCTAATAAGGGTTTTACAGCAGCCACATCAGCCACATTTGGCAGTGCAGCTCATTTTAAACTACAGACCATAATATTCCCCAAAACAGACAAGAAGGTGGTTTACAAACATGAATAGCCATTCTCTCAATGGTACCCCTCCATCTTCAAGGAATCTGCTTTTGTGGGCCTTTTGAAAGTTAGGTGCCTTTTTCTTCCCTCTCTCAAGAAGTGTCAAGCTGTGTTCTTGCAAATACAGGCACCCCAAATTGCCTGTTACCAGCAGAAGTTGTGACAGGTCTTTCACCCTCTTCTGTTCTTTTTTCCTCCACTTTAAATTAACCCAATTAAAGCAAATAGTTGGTAATTTGCTCATACTCAAAGCAGCTGGTGTGGGATTTTCTATTTTTGAGCACCATCTATTGACTATAAAACTGACTAACAGGAAGACCTAATTTAAGGATTCAAATCGCTAAACTCAGCCCTTTCTCGGCTCATTTCAGATTACAGTACAACAACCACAGGAAGAGAGGCAAGGCAGGGTGGAGAATTTGGGCTTAAATGGAGATCTAAAGCCCCTTTTATCCCCTACTCAGGGAACAACATAAAACTCAATCTGCTTTGCACAAACCTTTCTAGACCAAACTTACATCTGCAGTCTTCCTTATTACTAGCATGGCCTGGATCTAAGCAATAGATACAAAGATGAATAATTAAATCGTAAGTGAGAAGCAAAGAACAGGGTAACGGATGTGTCTGAGTGTTACCACTGGGAACCAACTTCAACTGAAAGCAAAATGACTGCATGACTCCTCTTCTTAACTACAGAATTCTTGGGGTTCTCTTAAAACTGTAGCCAAGGACATTCGCCAAAAGATAGCTTATCTGCTTTAACTTCCTTCTCCCACATAAGGCTCAGTGGGAAGAAGCACTGAGTTGATGAACAGCGTTACTATGGGTCTGTGTCTGCAATAGCTGGGATGAGATGTCTCATGCTTGGTTTTCCAATTGAGGCAGTAGGAAATGGATAAATTTCATATTGCCCAAAATGGTTTAACTCTGTCCCTATCTCCAACATGTTAAGTGTGGGGTTTTTTTACTGGAAATCTAAGAGCCTTTCCCAGCGCACACAACCTATCCTTGGACTGAGCCCAGGCTCCTAGCACTGTGATGTTTTGGTGCTGTCGATGTTGAGTGCAGTGCTCCTAGGCTTCTGCTCTGCACATGGTGCTCTGATCATGTAGCACCCTGATGTGGTGTCACACCAGGCCTTCTGCTTCCCATGCTGGTGTTCACAAAACTGAAATGCCAGGACTCCAATCATGCCATGCCCTACAGCAGATAAGCTACCTACACCTTTAGGGGAAAAACATTAAATGCTATCAACTAGTAAAGACTTGCAAAGACTATGTGTAACTGTGTGATGCATGCTGAAGCCTGCTGCATGGAAGCAAAATGGTGTGATTGTCTGGTTTAAAATACAGAGCTCTTAAGGCAGTAGAAAGTGTCCCACCAAGTGTCCTTAATTCCTATGACATTCGCTACTCAAGTAGGTCATCTCTGAACAGACATTGCATTGGATATAACCAAAGACGGAAACTCACTAAAATGCACTGACAGAAACCTTCTGGGCTGGAGGGCAAGCAGGGCTGCAAATGTCAGCTGAAGCACTTGCAGCTGCAAGGCACTATCACAATGCAGACAAACTCCATGTGAAACTGTGGTGTCAGAACAGGAATGGTAACAGCAGCTTTGTTCAGAGTGCTAAGGGCTTTCTTAGGAACTGGCAGGTCTTTCTCTGAACTTTTTGGCTCAGACCTTTGGATTATGCCTGATCTAGCTCCAGCAATGACTCCAGAAGGGTTCTCTAGGACTGATATACTCATTGCACAAGGTTACCAGCACCAAGTGCTCTTTCAGGTAGGAAGGGGACAAGGGTAAATATGACTTAGCCTTAAGAAACATAAAGGTGCCTGCCTGATGCCATCCAGACCAGCTTCCTGCTACTGCTTTGACCACTGAGGTACAGCACCATTCAGGGTTCAACCCAGAGCAGAGCATCCCAGCCAAACCCCTTGTCCCCATGAATCTCACTACTGACACCAGACCCAAGTTGATGGCAGCTGTTAAATCACTGCATGGACAAGGCATGGCATGAAGATATCCCAGGACAAGCAACTTGGACATCAGACTCAGAAACATACCAAGACATTCCTTCAGGTACTGCTGAAAAGCAGAACGAAAAGCAAACCAAACAGCCACCACTTACTTTTCTTTACAAGGTTTGCAGAAGAACTTTGCCTCCTTTTTTTCCTAAACAGGGAATCCTTCCACTTATATACATACTACTACATATATGTCCATATGTATAGGAGTCACTTTATGTCTACTGACCTGAAAAACCACTTGGAAATTAATTGTTTGCAAGATCCATTCTTAGTAATTCACATCTTTGGCATCATTTTAAAACGTTATCTACAGGCTTTGGAGAGTCTGAGGAGCAACACACTTTGGCACAAAGAATGGATTTTAAAGCAGATCAGAGAGTAACATTTCAAGAGCTCACAGAATAATTTCAAGTGTTAACAGCAGTTGTGTGACAGAGCCTTTCTCCTACCAACTAATACATCAAAACAACCCCACAATATATCTAAAACACTGTTGTACGCCCCTTGGAGTACAGAGAGATTGTAACAGATAGTAACAAGATATCAGAGTTCATCTTACATAAGGCAAGAAGGTGACTTAATTTAGCCAATGACAAGTAAAGAAAGAAGTTGTCTGTAAGGAGATATGAAACAACCAATCTGGAAATTCGCCCCATGTCACTGAGGCTTTATTACATCTTATACCCACTGCCAAAAAGCACTTTCACCGGGCTGGTTTGCCACATGGCATTTAAATGTCAAGCAGCAGCGGTTTAAGTCCTGTCAGTACTGCAGCACTGCCGCTGGGAGGCACGTTAAAACAACAAATCCTTTGGAGAGCAGGGCTCCAGAGCCTCGCCTTTCCTCCCACGATACACATTGACATAAACCTAACCAATACTAAACAACCCTTTAAACATAAACAAACGGGAAAGTTACACGGAATGCTTAGGAAAAAAGGTGAAATTTATCTGCAGTTAAGTCCATTAAACTCAAAGAGAGTTTGAACTCTTCTTCCAAACCTCATGGTACCTCGCATACCCAATTTTCTCTCCTGTATTAAAGGTGGTTGGTTTTATTCTTTCTTCAACTGTGCTGCCAGGCAGCTCTGTTCTCAAAACAGAGTTCTCTTTCTCAAGGGTATATCTACTCCTAATGTTTCTCTGCTTCATAAAAGACATGAGGCTAAATCCATCAGGCTGTTGATTCTTACCTAAATGAGAAGTAGCCTCTCTTAGATCTGTGGCATCAATCACGAGAGCTGTCAAAGTGGGGTGAGAGACAGGGGAATCACAGCCTGCTTTGCAGAGGGGTTTGAGAGCTGTGTAATCCTGCACTCAGTGATGTCTACTAGAAAAGATGTGCAGCTGTATTAATCAAGGAGCAGGCACTAATGGTGAGTAGGTATCATATGAACTGCTGCAAGCACAATCCTACCTTATCTCCAGCCAAAAATAGAGAAATCCCACCAGTCCTGAACAGAAAGCTAAATATACAGTGAGTATCCTGGGGGGACTCTGAGATTTTCCCCTCTCTGATTTTCCAAGGCATCTGATATATTCTTGGCCTCTTCTATAGAGAAAGTACTTTGAAATACCTGGTGACTCCCTAATAAAATGCTAAGATGATTCCCTTCTCTATAATTCACCCAAAGGGTAACACGGTGATGGATCAGCTGAATGCTTTAACTCCCAGCAGCATCTTTTCCCAAGGCTTTTCATCCTGGTCAGACACCTACACATTTACAGGGAGTACAAAGTGACTGTCACTCAGCAGTGCTGTATTAGTCTCATAGGTGAATAGGTGAGCACATCACCATCCTGCAAGGGTCAGGGCCTTAAGGCCAATGAACCAGTGATTTGCTGGGAAATCAGGAACTTCGGTAGTAACGTGGAAATAAAGATGTGTGTGGATTGGGTCTTCCACTTAGTTGTCAATAGAGAGTTGCATACGACCCTATTCACCCCACCCTATATAACTGAGACCTGGTCAAAATGTTTCTATCAAGCAACAAGATGACTACAAGGTGGTCACATATTATACAGGTAAAAGTCTTATTCTTGAAACACAACAACAAAAAGCCTTAATCACAAAATTCCCAATCCAAACATACCCCCTTTTGATGATAACCTTCTGAATAATAACCTTTGCCCATAAACAAGGGCTAAGCCAAGTTACAGAACTCCAGGTCATTGTGGTCTTTCCACATGTTGCATTTCCTTCAACCTTTCATTATTCCTCTGGGGGAGGTGCATTCTTTTTTTGCCAAGCCAAACTCCCTAAACCATCAACATCTTCCCTGAAGCCCCAAGACGCATTCTCTGATAATGCAGAGGCCACTGCCAGGATCAAAACAGATCAGATCACTGCAGAATACTTCTTACTATCTCTTGAAGATCACGAGAGCTCCTTAGAGAATCAGAAACCCTACCTTTAGTTTCTTTAAAGGCTGAAAGGTTTTCTATACCATGACCTTACTCAAAGCAAGTAGCATTTTCAGCACCCAACAGACTCTATTGGCTTAAAACAAGGTGGTTCTTAATTCAAGTGAATGCAACATGCTCACGTTAGAATATTTCTCCCCAGCAAAACTCTTGTGAGGTTGTATTCAGACTTGGTTATAAAAGGCTCATGTGGTGTGCTAGTATTTCCTCATCTAAATTCTGAGCCAAAGTCTCACAGCTTACATGTACACTTCTCTCAATCTATACATATTTGATAGCCCATTCAAGCCATGTGGCTAATCCAAGTATCAGTTTTCTATGCCCAAGTCAAATGCACCCAAACTATTTTCTGCTTGGCATCTACAGTCCTCTGGGACAAGTTTTGCTGCAGCCAATCATAAAGATTATCTAGAAGGAAATAAAAACATTCAAGAAAAATGTTCTAAGTTTTCCTTAATTTTATATATATATATATTTAGTTTAAATCCTGTTTTCAGGGGAACATTTCCCAGTAGCAGCACTGGGGAGCAAGAGCCTGAGGGCAGGAGGAAAATTCCACCAAAGGAAAACACACTGAACTGACCCAGGCAACATTTCAGCTCTGCCAAAGTCTTTAGAAAGCTCTTCTATTAATGCAGTGGGACTGATGGCCAAGATCCGTATTAGCTTTCTCACTGACTTCCAGCCAGCATTAACCAGGTGGTCTGCACTGTGTTAACTTAACCTATGTTAGCCAGATTAGACAAAAGCATCAACCCCCCTTTCTATACAACCACACCTGGTCACGGCTAAGCTTTGTTCTCAATACATACCTGGTCCCACAGGTTAATAGATTACAAATAGGAGAAAACAGAAGTGTGCAGGTTGGCAACAGAGCATCCTCCCTTATTCACCATATTTTCTAACTCTTTCTCAAAACCACAACTAAATCGGTTGGTTCAGAATGTTTTCAAGCTAAAATGCTGAGCGTCGAGAGTTCTTTGCAGTTTTACCTTTAGTTCTTATAATAGGAGGTAGGAAGTTTATGTCTCAAATCCAACTAAATATTTTGACTTACTTTGGCTGTCCAGTTTAAAAGCAACCAAACCCAAATCAAACCAAACCAAAACAGTGCTTGGGTTTGCTTCTTGCCCTCAGAGCCCTCAATATACTGCAAAGAGACATTTATAAACACCATGCTTATCTTCAAGGTAACGAAGCGAGCTACAGGAGAAAATTTCCCCTCACTAATTTCATTTTGTCATTAGAAAACCCAGAGGAGGGAATGCTCAACAAAAGAAATTCACAGAATTTAGAGAGGGGATTTTAGTTTTCAACAGGGAGCTTGTTGTCACACAACCATTCCAACCCCAGCTCCATGACATGCTTGACCCAGTTGAGGTGACAGGGAAAGGAAGAAGTTTGGAGCAAGGTTTTTGAAGCTATTTACAATGTCTCACAGCATCTATTCAGAGATTTGACTTTGCCTTGGAGGATGCTACATGGTGGGACTAGGTCTTTTCTGCCAAAGTAAGTGCAACCTTTCTGCCAAAGAAAGTTCCTCCTGGAACCTACCTAAAAACTCACCATTTATAGTTCTGTCATGGCCCCTTCACTCTGCAACTCCTCTCCCCACCATGAACAGTCATCCTTCCAGTTCACAAAGCTTTTTGGGGTCTTAGCTCCTATCACAGTTTCTCCCTCACCTCCATATCACAAAAACCTCAGCAATATCTACTCTCACCACACCAGTGAGCTCTGAAGCTGGCATGCTGGTGCCCTGCTAACCTCAGCCCGAAAAGAGATGTCCTAGAGAGCACAGGCTCTCCCAGCGCTTTGCAGAGTACCTCTGTACATCAGCTCCTAACTTCTGGCACCAGTTGAGTTCAAAACTGGGTAAATTCTGCCTTAAAAAATGTTCAAGCTTTGGAAAACAGGACAGATGAAGAGCTTCACAGTTGGACACCGCCTCCATCAACAGGTTAATCTGCTCAATGCCAACAACTGGCTCACGGTGAGCTGACAAGCAGCAGCAGCACTCATCTGAGCACTGCATTAACCCACCAAAGGTATGAGGACCATCCAGCTGCATCTAACACAACCTGCAAGCCACGTGTAAAACCAGTCAGCTAGACACACATGGCACCTCTCACCTTTTACTCTCCCTGCTCTCTGACTTTATAGCTTATTGGAGAAATAAGAGTCCTTCCCTAGAAGGAAGTCTTGGTAGGTCTGGACAAGGAATACTTGACTGTATGGATCCAGAAACTGCTGACCTGAACCAAACTTACTGCTTGCTACTCCCTGCCCCTCTCCAGCCTCCTAAAAATAGCCATCATCAGATGTCCATCAAGACATGGAGCCTTCTGTCACATTGCCCTAAGAAAGCTAAAGAACTCGCCTAGGGGAGGGACTGCTTCCTTCTGACACCTAATCCAGGCAATGCCGTCAGCGCCACTGGATAAATAAGGGGAAGAAAGGCCAGGAAAGCAGGACCACTCTCGAGACCTCTCAGCTAATCCCTCCTGCCCGTCTGCTGCTCTGCTTTTCCAACTCAACCATGGTGGGTCCACTGGAAAGCTAATGGTTAGCAGCGAGCCAGTGTATTTTACCTAAGTAAATCAGGCTTCTTGCTCAAGGTAGTTCTGGGGTGGGGAAGGACAGACCAGAAGACAGCTTAGGTTTGCTTGGCTTTCCTCCTTAAAGGGCTATGCAAGGTTCTCCAGTTTGTCTCAAGTTCTGCACCAGGCAGTGGTAACTGTGCAGCTCCTATAGCTTCAGACAGGAGGGTTACAATTTGCTACTGCTGTCTGCTAAGCATTTTAGTTTAGTTTGGAGATCAGATGCAACCTGCTAAAGTGGCAAAGGAACAGAGTAATAATTAATATAAGAAAATATCAAGTTTAGTATTTTATGTAACAATTTACTGCCAAAAAGTAATCTGAAACACAAACTTTGAGGGGTTGGGTTAATTTCTATGTTAGTGTAAAAAACCCACGCTGCTTGTTAAGCAATATTGCTTCAAATGGTCGTAATGAAACGGGTCTATGATAAAACAGTAAAGGAGCTGATTGGTGACTTCTTTGTTAGCTAAGAGACTTCAAACTTTTGCTGCTTCTAGCCACAACCCTGGCTTGCCCTGGGATGCAGATTTTAATGGAATCTTTAAAGATAGACCTGGGGATGCACTTTTAGAAGGGAAGTTGCTGGCTTAGGTTGCTATGGCCTCGTTAGATCAGGCAAGACAGATGTGAGCACTCAACTACACTGTGCTGTTTGCTTTCTCTCAGTGCATTTTCAGCAGTACTAGCTCTCTTTCCTTTCTTTTTCTTCCCAACTGCAGTCCTTCACTCCTGACCAAATTAACGGTAAGTGAAATAAAAGTTAAACTTTAACATGGGGCAGGAGGGGGTACATAATGGCCACCGAATGCTAAATATTCACTAGCCTTAATAGCTCTGTTGCTGTCTGCATTACTTCTGCACATCTGACAGACCCATTTTTGCTGTTTTGGAAGATGACTCATGGATTGAGCTGGATGCTTTAGGAAACAAACAGGTTCTCCCCCAGCCCCCCCCTCCTAAGCTATTTTTTTGTGATTGATTTCCTTCCAACAGATCGAGTTCTCCAAGGAGCAACAGGATGGTAAGTTACAAGAGAGCTGATGTGTCTTACATGTACGTGGGTTCAGAGAGGAGCTACAAACTCAGAAGCTCAACCTTTATAAAGGGGTGAGCTAGGACTTCAGCTGCTATAAATCACCAGACTCCTTACTTCAGAGGAGCACTGCTGACTTATGCTGAACAAGAATCTGACTGTAGATTTACATATCATTTATCTAGGTGCATAGATGCTGCCTAAGCTGAGAAGTTTATGCCATGTTACCAGCTCTACCTACTAACCATTTTTCAGTTCTTCTTCTGTACTTACCATTCACAAGGATGCTGAAAACAAGTTGTGAATTTGGAAATCACAGCGGGAATAGGCAGGTGAAGGACAGGAGGAGGGAGTGGGCTTAAAACTTAACTTAGCACCAATGACATTGCGATTTTTCATGAACAGAAGATGCAAGAGGCCTGTATGTCACTTTTACCAGAAGGTGTTGTGGAAGGAAGGAACAAGGGCTGCTTTACTGTAAATACATTCATTAAGCATGGGAATAGTCGGCAAATAAGTGACTTATGTAAACTGTTACTTACGTGGTGTGGGTATGCTGCAGTTCTTGAGCATCTTGCTATATTCTCTGCTTCACCAGCAAGCTACAAATTGGTTTTCAAATCTGCCAGAAAGAGATTGAAAATTCTGGCCCCAACAAAAATCCCCACTGAAGCTCTGGAAATCTATGTTGGAGTGTTTCAAATATTCCAAGAGATGCATTTAGGCTATATTAAATAATACAGGCTTTAAAGAAATGTCAAAAATTCAGCAGCAAATATAGTAGACTTCTCACTGTGAACAAAGTACTTAGAAAGGAAGATACAGGGATTTACTAGAAATCCAGAGGGAGAGGAATAGCTAGAAGCAGGTCTTAAGGGAGAAACCTAAACTTCCTGAACACCAACCTGCTCTAAGTTACTCTATCAAAGCAACAAAGGACAGGTATAGTGCAGTAAGTGAGACTGCAAATGTCTCTCTTCCTGCAATCTGAAGACTCCTTGTCACAAAAAAATCATTTGGACTCTTCCTTACTTTTTAATTCCAAAACTTTTACCAAAGGGTTGGGAGAGCTTATGGAAAAATGCCGTCAATTCCAAGCTGCTGGCATTTTTAACAAAGAAAAAGGTTTTGTTCAGCTTCCCTCAACATTTCAGCTCACCCAGCTGCTGTAATGCTGTGATAACTGATCCAAGAAGCAGAGCAATTAAAGCTACTTGAGAGGGAGAATTTCCCAGGAAAAGGGATGTCCCATCTTCAATAACTATTTTCATCCACACAGGCTGATGCACCAGCAGCTGGGTAGTATCCTCCTCAGAAAGGGATTTGAGACATGCTTATTCCAGCAGAGGTACAAACTAGGACTAGATATATATAGATAGAGATTTATACACACATAGACACACACCACCCTAAACTAAAAAAGATAAACCCCACAGCAAAGATAACTCAGTGAAATTCATGCCTGAGACACACACATAAAATCAGGCCTTTTCTCCTAGTGTTCAGAACACAGTGAAGATAAAACTTCATAGGATTTACAAACAAGAGAAACCCTCCTAATGGCTTTGCTAATAGCAAACTGGCATTGTTTTATACCTCAGTCTGGCTAAATGTCATTAATGCACTGAATGAAAGATTGGATCATACGGTATAAATCACTACAGCGGTATCGACCTCAGCTGCTAGAGCAGGAGTTGATATTAAGCTGATATAATGTAAGGGGAAGCTCCACACTGGTCCAGAAGGCCTTGATTTCATACCCTGCAATAAAAGCTGTAAGGGGAGAAGGTTCACAGTAAAGAGTTATAGGTCTCTCACATCAGACAGTAAGAGGATTAGTTTCAGATGTATTGGATTACAGCCTAGCAGGCCAACATTGTGTATCAGCAGCTTTACAGGGTGACAGCAACTCCACCACTAAGGCAGTAGGTATATGGATGGCTAAAGCAAGAGCCTAAATACCTCTGTGTCACCTGCCCCCTGCACAAGACGAATGAAGACATGATTTGAAATGTGGTTTCTTGCTTCTAAACATGTCCCAAGGCAGAAAGAACATTCCATCTGCACAAGCTTCA
Organism: Psilopsiagon aymara; assembly: GCA_024733675.1. Taxonomy (NCBI): domain Eukaryota; kingdom Metazoa; phylum Chordata; class Aves; order Psittaciformes; family Psittacidae; genus Psilopsiagon; species Psilopsiagon aymara. The sequence goes on along the minus strand of JANRGW010055003.1, from coordinate 17,155 downwards.
AAACACAAAGCCTTTCTAGCTGCTGGAATCATATCACAACCACAGGAAAGACATTTCACTTGGTTTACTTGGAGCTAAAACACAGCATCATCAGATACTGCAGTGCAGAAAAGAACAACAGCAGTCTTGAGGTGCTCTTGACATATGAGTTTCAGGGATGCTTTTTCAGCTGGACCCTGGACATTTGCCCCCCTTAAGCACATTTTCTTTATTCATTGCAACAAAGGTAGTAAGGCGATTAACATGGAGCTTTGCAACAGAAGATGAAGACTGGCAATGTGACGAGGCAACCACCTGGGCTGATTTTTGTAGCAGAAATGTGTGTAACCCAATTCCTTGGTCAGCAGCAAGGGGGAAATAAGTGAAGGCCAATCATTTGGCAGCACTGAAAGAAGCAAAGTGTCAAAGCATACACACTGCAAATGCACTGGAATAAGGCACTGCGCAAGTATTACCACTGGAAAAGCTGGATATTTGTGCATCTGTAAGAAGCAGGGACAGACTGCAAAGAGCAGAGAAGAGAGGGAATAAACATGGGCAGAAATGCCATTATAAGGCAACTTTAAAGGAACACAAAAGTAGAAGCCTTTGAAATCCACCTTCTTGGTTCTGATTAGCACTGTGTAGTTGAAATACTGAGACTGCAGCAGGTCTCATTGAAACAGCCAGATATTTTGCACTGCAAGGTGCTTTGATAGAAGAATCCCACTCCTTGGTGAGGTACCTTCTGCTGCTGCGTCATGCAAAGACACCCGTCCTTGAATAGCAGTGTCTGTAGAAAGCTTATCCTGCCCCATGCTTGAAATAACCACGGGGTCAATCAGAAAGCTATTGATAGCTATTAGAGCCAGGAAAGACATGAAATATAGATATAAAAGTTTAAAAATAGTGAAACCAAAATGTCAGAGGGGAGGAGTTTTTTCTTGGGATCATGGACCACAGGTTCCCCTGGTTAACTCCCCTGGAGCTGGTGGAGCAATGCCAGGAGACAACAGGCGCACATCTTTGTGAATGCAACTTGTCAATAGAGAGCTGCCTGGCTCAGTTTAACTGTTGCTCTTCCCTTGCAGACTTCAAGGAGGCCTTCCTCCTCTTTGACAGGACTGGTGATGCCAAGATCACCCTGAGCCAGGTTGGTGATATCATCCGGGCGCTGGGGCAGAACCCTACAAATGCCGAGGTCAACAAGATCCTGGGCAACCCCAGCAAAGAGGGTAAGTATCCTACAGTCTCTCCTGGTCCCCTCCTGAGGCTGGGGAACTGCCATGAGGCAACATCAGCAGTCACAGCAGGAGGGAGAAGCTCTTTTACTCTGAAAGAGAGAGGAAATCCTCTAGATTCTTTTGAAGAGGATGAATTCCATGCTCAGGAGGAGGAAAACCTCTTTCAGATGTAGAGAAGTCCCTGCAGGAACCATTTTGGTGCCAGCCTGCTGTAGGTGCAACACAGTCCATTTATGCCCCAGCCATTGTTAAGTCCATCTCCAACAGCTGACACTCTTCAGGTGCTTCTATTGCAGGATCTTCTGCTAGAGCCAAGACATGCCCTGGGACCGGAAACCAGGATGAGGTGGTCTGCTCAAAGTTCACACAAACCAGGGCATTCTGAGGCATATGCAAGCCATTTATATAGCAGTCATTTTCCATTTCCTTTTCTCCCCTCTTAGAGATAAAAGAAATGGCAAAAAACTCTGGTTGCCTCCGAACAAGGACTTAGTGCAAGTGATCCCTGATTTCAGTCATGCTGAGCCACACTAAGGCTAAATTAGATCAAACCCCTCAGGTCTAGTAAAGGCAGCTCTGAGGAACAATTCAGAAGGGCTGAGTTAAGAATTAGCACAAGCAGGAAGCACTGAGCAGAGGACTAACACAGAGGTGAGACCATGACAACACTTCAGGTGACTACAGCCTTAACTGCCAGTGATTTTGATGTAGCTGAGAAGCAAAATGATTCCTGTAACAACTGTATATTCAAAAATCTCTTGCATATTTCCACCTATTATATCCCATTGCTGCCCAGACGAAGGCTGATCTTTGCAAAGATCCAGGAGAAAGCAAATTAAAGCTAAAAAGAGAAAAACAAAGATCTTTTTATTTGACAGCCTTCCTCCAATAAAAAAAACCTTTGAGGAAGGCTTCACCAAGGACAACTTCTGGCTCATAAGAACAAAGGGATTAGATGCACTGAGCTTGCAAGTCTTTAAGTCTCCACACTGAACATGTCAGTAGTAAACCGGGACACACCCTCACTGGACATTCATGTTTTTAATTGGTTCATTCTTATGCTAACAGTCTATGCTACCACATCCAAGAGGCCCTAAAGAGGTCACTAACATGCCAGCAACCTCAGGGGCTCATCTTAGTTGTACATTCCAGTCTCTACTTTTTCCCCACTGTTAGGGCTCAAGATTTGTGGTTTATTGTATTCTGTAGTTCCCCCGTTCACAAAATCCTTTCAAAGATCAACTCATCCAGCTAGCTTCATTTCTGAAAGAGAAATACAATGTGCTTATAAGCATATAAAAGTTATATGAGGGCTGCAGCAAGTAGGTGAAAAATCAGATGGATGTGAAAACTAACTCCCATAAGAGAGAATGCAGGTTCTGCAAAGGAACTGCCAAACCTCCAGGCAAAGACTAAAGGTGTGCAAATAAAGTGAGAGGCTCTCCCACATTTCAGAGCAAATACGCCAAAAGAACACACATAGAAGTGTCTAGCATGTAGCAACTGGTGCTTTCTTTCCAGAGATGAATGCCAAGAAAATCACTTTTGAGGAGTTCCTGCCCATGTTGCAAGCAGCTGCTAACAACAAGGAGCAGGGTACCTATGAAGACTTCGTTGAAGGTCTGCGTGTCTTCGACAAGGAAGGCAATGGCACAGTCATGGGGGCTGAGCTCCGTCACGTACTGGCTACTCTGGGTAAGGGATTATCTTCTCTATGAGCACGTTAAAAATTGCTTCTGCTAGATGGCATGAGAGGGAGGAAGGATATTCTAACCAGTTTGGAGAGGTAGGAGGCTACAAAGCCGAACAAAACCGTGTTTCCTAACCAGCAACCCACAAAGAAAGCAAACACAAAACTCAGTAGAAAGCCCAAAGGAAAAGGCTTGGTTTATTGCTTCTAAATTCAAAGTATTGAGTGCTCATTATATAAAGAATAGGGAGAAAAGGCTGTATACCTCAGAGACATACACACATGGACAAAGATAGAGGATTTGCTGCGTAATTTCTTTAATCCAGGAATAGTTGGGATTCCTGTGTCTGTACACACATGTAAAACTGCTACTGAAAGTTAAAACTACTAACACTCAGCTCATGTTTAGTAGCTCTTTTTGCTACTAACTCGGGAAATAAGGAAAGCCTTTGGAAAAGCCGTAGGTTTCAGTTATCCGTGGAAGAAGTAACAGAGGTCTCTCAACTCTCCAGGTGAGAGGATGACAGAAGAGGAAGTAGATGAACTCATGAAAGGTCAGGAAGACTCCAACGGTTGCATCAACTATGAGGGTAGGTGCAAGAGCTCAACACCCTCTCATCCTACATTTCTTCTTTCTCTCACAGAGCTTTATTGCAGTTTGCTTTTAGCTGCTCAGGCAAATATACACAACTACAGCTGAGTTAGGTTGAAAGGCTTATGTGTGAAAATGACTTGTTGCACCATGCTTAGCCTGCAGTCACACCACTCAAAAGGACTAGATTCAGCCACAGAGAAGGCTACTTTGGTCAACACAGTATCTCTAAACAATCTGACCTTCTGCAGAGCAGTTGCAGTGATTGGAACCAATTCTAATGCTTAGAAAAAGTGCTCTATTCATCATAGATTTAGTCTTACCATGCTTAAGCAGGAAGAGAATATATTTGTACAATAGGCACTACACTTAGATAGGAATATCACATTATTGGGACAAATGTGCTCACAACATGTGTTTTTAACGCCATCAGCTCAGAAACAGCTATTATTTTTAAAGGTATTTCCTAAATTAATATTTGCTGTTCCTTCTAACTAGCATATCTGTATTTTCCCCACAGCGTTTGTAAAGCACATCTTGTCTGTCTAAGTGGACTTCCTCAGATGCCACACGGTATGTTCTTCTCGTTTGCACACTTAACCTTGTCTGTTTGCTATGCTTAAAGCTTTCTACATGCCCGTGGCGAAGTATAAGTTACAAAACCAACAGGACACCTTCTCCTCAATAGTACAAATAGAACGAAATGAGACTGTTGTCTAAGAGCAAAGAAAACAGGAGTGCAGATCCCTGGATCTTGTTCACAGCTTTGTAAGTGGTTGGAAACTGTGTTTAGTGGGTTTTTCAAACATACCCAAACTGTGAAAAGAAACACTCAGTTTAGTCACAAGCATGGAAATGCTCATCTTAAACATCACCCTAGATCTTGCCGTCATAAAAAAATCAGAGTTTGAGCTGTGCAAACTGACAGCCTGAGGTATTTATCTTATAAGCACCTTGAGATTTTGTTGTTTGCTTGGTTTGCTAAAGGAAATCAAAGCAACACCTCCTGATAATGATACAGACATCTGTAACAAATTATGTAGCCTGAATACTTGCATGAACTACCCAGAACAGCTTTTCAATAATCATCTGAAAAAGAGTATTTTAACAGGCACAATCAATAGCTAAAAGAGGGCTTCAAAAGTACCCAAACATTTAGCTTCTACAAGTAGGAAGTAAAAACCACGTAAACAGAAAACCTCACACAGCCTTGATATGCTGCTATTTTGTCCAAAGAAAAACTCAGCAGCTGTCTTTAAAATGTCTGTGTGGTCTTATATGACCTATTAGTTATTCTATCCCAAGAAAGATATGTTGCCAACTCTTGTATGAAGCAACAAACACCTCAAAACACAAATCAAGGGCTCAGTTTGTCATTTTGCAAGTGTTTCTTCAGCCAACTTCAAATCCAACTCTCCTTTCCCAGAACAAGCCAAATTCAGGAAGACCAGATGGCACTCGAGATCTGCCTGAAATTCATGCTCAGTCTGTCACCACCAACATGGAAACTGAATAGAACTGGATGATACGTGCCTCCGACCCCACCAGTTTTACCTGCTCAACCATAGGTATCACCTCTGGCTCACTACACTTTCATTTCAAACCAGTGACTTTCATCAAGGCAAGCTGCCATCCAGGGTCCATCCATCCCGAGCATTTCTTTCCATGTTGTTTGCATTGAAACAATGGAATCTTTTGGAAAAAATAAAGCATCAATAAATCCCCGTAGTCATTTTGTGTCTATAAAGTACCGTTTTTTCTCCTCTAAAGCTGTTCAAATGCACTCAAAGCAGCACTCAGGACCTGATTTGTTTTCTCTGTACATTGTATTTCACAAAATAAAGTTTTGTCAAGAAAAGGAAAAAAGGAAAAGACAGACATCTCCAGGTCACTCTACTTAATCTGAATGAAAAGTGTTTTCTTTGGGGACTGGGGGAAGGAGTAATTTGGGAACTACCACCTCCATCAGCACTTCAAGTTTTAGGAGAAGGAGACCTGGTAGCTGGTGTCAGAGAAGCTCCCAGAGTGGCCCCTGGTGCATCAGGCAAGACCCAGAACCAGTGAGGGCAGCCCATGGAAGAGATTTTGTTGGGTTTCCCAATAAAACCTCCTCCAAAATGCTGCAACAGCAGGCCCACAGCACTACTAGGAAAGGATCCTAGCTACTGTGTCTGTTTACAACTTTATGGACAGCTAGAAAAAGCAGTCAGAGTTGCCAACCACCCCAAAGGACTCTATCTGGAAACCAGCCCTGGGGCCATCATTCCCTGGGCCATGGCAAGAGGAGTCCAACTACCTCTTCTCCAGTGACAGGGGAATAGCTATCACACAGGGAAATCATTGCTTACACACCCTAACCCTAAATGCAGCTCCTCTCTTTTCCTCAAGCCTTCCTGAAACCGCCTTAATCCCCACCCAAGTGTCAGATTGTTCTATTACATTCCAATTTCATCTGAAGTTACTATGAATGGGATAACCATAATTCAAGTTCCAGCAGGTGCAGCAGGGTGGCTGCCACCACAGCAAACTGCAGCCATTCAAACAGCAGCTTTCCTGAAACTTCCCAAACCCACCTCCCATTTAAACCCTCACCATGCTGGTAGGAAGGGCTAAATGAATCTCTGAATTAATACCTGCCCAAAGACTTATGGCAGCAGGTAGTTTACAGGGGCTTACAGTTGCCACATGCACATTGGGTAACACTCGATAGAAGTTGTTATTTAACCTCATCCTAAAAAGGCAGCCAAAATAAGTGAGAGACACATTAAAGCAAGTTATTTATAGGGTGTTTCTCAGGGGACTGTTAGACACCCTGCTGCTCCTCAATATATTGCCTACACACACACACACACACCCCAGAGCTCAGTTGCTGGGTAGGCAAACAAACAAAACTCAAAACATCTCATCATATATGCTGTCAGCCTCCTTTTTACACTGCTCTATCACACTGCATTGACATGTAGTCACAGAACCAGCCTAACCCAATGCTGGACACAGCCCTAAAAGAAAGGCTCAAATTTCCATTGTATTTTCCTTGCTGAAATCACAAGTTTTACTAATTTCTAAACTATTTGGGGCCCAAACCCTCAGGACAAGCAAAATGGGATGACTCCTCAGCACTGCAGAAGTACACAGGTTGTTAAGCCTCCCATTTGTAAAACCTCACATTCAGGGGTGATGGGCTCAAACTAAACCAGGGGAAGTTCAGGTTGGATATAAGGCAGAAGTTCGTTCCTGTGAGGATGCTGAGGCCCTGGCACAGGGTGCCCAGAGAAGCTGTGGCTGCCTCATCCCTGGCAGTGCTCAAGGCCAGGTTGGACACAGGGGCTTGGAGCAACCTGCTGTAGTAGAAGGCGTCCCTGCTCATGGCAGGGGGTTGGAACTGGATGATTAGACATCACCAGCCTGATAGTATCTCTCTGAATGATAATTGCAAGGAATGAAGGTAACATCACCTACACTCTACTCTTAAAAACTAAACCAGAAATCATTATAACAGACAAACCAGACGAAAACAAAGAGAATACTCCTTTCCCACTAAATTAAGTCTCAAAGTATTTCTCAGAGCTGCACAAGAAGTAGATTTTTTTATGCTATTCAAAGCTTTTAGCAATTTTAAATGATCCCAAGTTTAGACAAGGCCAAATATCTGAAAAAAAGAAAAATGTCCATGTTCTTACGAGACAAAAACATTTTGGTGGGATTTGAAATAATTCAGTCACTCACAAACTCCTTATACAGGAGCTTATTTGAGCCAGCAACAGCTCCAACACAAACTAATGTCTTTTGTTGCTTCCTTTGAAAATGTAAAACTGAGGCATTTTGGAACTTTAATGATATGCTGTAGGGTTTTTTTAATTGAGAAACAAGCCAAACCTTCTCTGGCAGTCAGCTTGAATTGCATCAGTAAATCCCATCCAGAAGATACCCAATCTGCAAGCAGAGCTTGGAAATGCCTCATCTACAGGAGAGCAAGGAAACCTCCTGCTTTGCCTCCAGCTCATTTAAAGGTTGAACTTATTTCTAGTGTGAAGACAACAGGTTGAAACATGAGCACTGTCATGGGGAAAATTCCTCAAAAAAAGCTGCTTTTCTGTTCACCAAAGGAGAGAAATATAAATCCCACCACTCAGTCCTGTACAGCACATGATGCTCCATTGAGTAAGCTCCTCCTTTACCCACAGACAGCAGCTGGGGAAGGCTGCCCTGCATCTGCTCAGGCTCCAAATAGAAAAAGTAATTCTCAGTCCCTGCCATCTGATGCCTCTTGCCATCATTCCATTTGCTTTGTATTTTAAATAGAACACTGTTAATGAACTACTTTCCATTACTCCGCACAATTGAGTTTATCTCCTCGGGAGTAGGGCTGAATCCCCAGGGAAAGGTCAAGCTGCAGAACTCTGGTCCTTGGTACACAGCACAAGACCAGCACCACGAGTTCTACAAAACCTAGGCAGAAAGGTCAGAACGATTGAGGAAACGTGGTCACTGAGCCCAAGAATGCAACTCTGCTCTTGACACAGGCTGTTTTCATTGAGCGCAAGATACCACCACACATGTGAGCGAAGACATCCCCACGGCTGATTCTGCTGGGCCAAGGATAGCCAAGAAGCCCCTCCAAGAGGGGGATCCATATGAACTGAGCAGGATGGATTTCAGAGGGCAGAGAACTGCAAGAGGAACAGTGCCCCTCTGTCTAGCACCACTTGAGGGTCTGGATCCTCAGCTAGAAAAAGGCAGAAGCTGTTTTGCACTACTCATGGTACTTTGCTTTGGAAATACCCAGACCCAAATGGGCTTGCACTGTCATCCACAGTATCAACACCCACCAAAGAGACCATCAGATACAGTCTCCTGTCCATACTGTCTCACTTACATTACAAGTGCTTTCCTCTTACATGCAGGAGTTGGGTGCCAGAAACACAGACACTGGGCTCTTAAAATGAAGAGCTGTTTCTGCACTGCATAGATGTTCTCCCTAGCCTTGAACCAGACTGTTTCAGAAGAATGGTCTCCAGCAGGGGTTGGTGCAGCTCTGTGCAGAAAGAGAGACCAGATGGATAGGAAGGGGAATTTACCCATGGCAACAAAACACAGCAGTCAGGTGTGCCTGATGGTTCAAGAGTCATTTACTGGTCTTACAGCACTCAAGTGTTGTACACAGCGTGCTCCACCTACTGCCCCAAGCTCATTTGGGCAAAGGCTGTTCAGACTTGTCTCTTCTAGTTGTGCCTAACTAGAAACTAAGAAACAAAGGAAGCACAACAGACGCATCACTTTTCCTTAGAGCAAGAAGGAACACTTGACCCAAACAGTGCAGGAGCAGCGTATATACTCACTGCCATCTCACAGCAGCAGCCTATTTGGAGACATCTCCAACAGTTTTACACAACAGCAGCATACGTGATTATTCCCTCTTACTGAGGTGCCTGACATCACCACATGAGATAACCTGGGTCCTTCACATGGATCTGCTAGTCCTGACCCTCCTGCTGTGATAGCAATACCGAGAAGAGAAAGTTTGGCAAAAAAGACATCCTCTTTCTGGCAGGCAAAATTGGCTGTTCACACCACTAAGCCCTCTAAGCCTCCACATCCATCTTCTCTCCATTAGTACTGAGTTATTAAAAAGCCACAGTATGTACAACATTGCTGTCTGAACAAACTCCACAAGTGTAACCCTCACAGTGATGTAAAGTTGCTTTCACACCAAAATATATTCCTTTCCCATAGGTCCTCTTTTACAGGTATTTCATACCATTATTACAAGAACAATTGCTCCACTTCAGCTGATTTTCAACTAAATCTCAGGCTTTACACGTGACATATTCAAACAGTCTTCTTCCAAGTACTATCTTCTACAGCTTTAAGTCTACTCCATTCTTATGCTGGGAGGCTGACTTCTACAGGGGTACAAGGAAGCACTCAAATGCATAATGAAGAAGTGCTTCCTTTGAAACCTGTTATTCCTCCTTTATTTTATAATGAAAAATGCAGCAGTTCCATTTATCAAAGCACTTACATTTACTTCAAAATGAAGTCCGAAATATTGCTGAAAATATAAAATCTTGCTCTCACATCTACCTTCTAGATTAATTGGCACCGTACATATCAGACCATGCTTTATTAAAGCATTAAACTGCACTTTCCATTACCAAAATCTATGGTTTGGGAGGATGGTATAGATTAGTCCATAAACATTTAATTTCTCCACCAATGTAGCAATAACAGGCAGCAATATTCCTAAATCAAACTGTTTGTTGTAAAAGAAAGGCTATTGCAAATCCTCTGGAAAGGCTTTGCACTAAGAAATGAATGAGGAAGATGGATAAAAGCAATAAAAATGCATGTGCATGAAAAGGATTTCAAGAGGGATTATTTATGCTGGTTAAAAGGAACAATTACGATGATTATCATTTGTCATTATACTTTTAAACAGACAAATTTATTTTTACTGTGTCTCCACAGTTTACATCCATTGTGTTCTTCCTTCAGGGCTTACAGTTTTCTGCTGGGTGAAAAGCATTCAGGCACAGAGAAATGCCAGGGGGTGTACTGCAGCCAGTGGCATGGCTCCGAGAGAATTCAGCTCCTGCCCAACCTCACAACTATCTGCTGAAGCTCACTTGGCCTCTTCGTGGTCTCATGAGTAAAACTGGGCAATGAGGAGCATGTTAAGAGAGGGACCAGGACAGGTGGACAGCAGAAAGTCTTGAGAAAGCCAAGGACAAAAGCAGCACCTCACACTGGCTCCTCAGTTATGTTCTCTACAGCCAGCTGGAACATTTCTCCTTGGGAGCGCTATTCTCTGTGCTGACCTTTTCCTTCCTTGCCTCCCTGTTGTATGCCAGGGACAGACTGCTGTGCCTCTGGTCTACATCAGAGCACACAGATTTGAACAACTTCCAACCACTTTTGAGCATACTTGACAGGACAGTGCTATGCAGTGCAGGTCACATCCACTTTTCACAAAGGTAGATCCTTAAGAGACTTGGAAGCAAGGAGCAGTGTTTCTATCTCACCACATCTGGCCATACTTGAGGTTATTTTTCTCAGCTACAAGGGAGATCACAAGTGACAGGCACCACATGAAATAAAAAGAGTAAATCTCCCTCGTTCATGGTTGCCATTAAACTTGTGAAGCAGGCTTACGAGTGGACAAGTGAAGAAACAAAGCATCCATCATGTTGCATCTGGGGAAAAACAAGTCTTGTGTATTTAAGCCAATCACTTGAAACTTCAGGTAGACTTGCAGTTGGGAGCCACAGAATGCTTTCACTCCATGGAAGGAGCCTTGTGATGAGGCCAATTAAAAAATATAAGAAGTTAATTTTCAGAATAAAAGTATTCTTTAACTCAAAGCCCCTCCTGAACTGGCACAGTTGCTTGGGTTTGTTTAAGAATCACTGCAACACAGCCACACTCCACTTTTCACAGCAGAATATAAGGAAAGAAAATACTGGTCAGGTATACCTTGTAGGAAGGTCACTATAGCACAGAGTTGACAACCTCAAAAGTAAAAGCTTATAATCACAAAAATCTCATGTCTCCTTCATTCAATATTCTCTGCATATGCTCCAAAGCAACATGATGTTGATCATCTCTGCCCACACCTACAGTGAGGACAGTGGTATTTAGTTCCATAGACTCAACCAGGTTTGAAAAGACCTTTAAGCCCTTTAAGCCCATCCAGTCCAACCATTCCCCAGCACTGCCAAGGCCACCACTGACCCACGGCACTGAGGGCCTCATCTACATGGTGTGTGAATACTTGCAGGGACAGTGACTCCAGCACTGCCCTGGGCAGACTGTGCCAACGCCTGAGCATCCTCTGGGGAAGGAATTGCTCCTCAGCTCCATCTAAACTTCCTCCGGTGCACCTTGAGGCTATTTCCTCTTGTCCCATCCCTTGTTCCTTGGGAAAAGAGACTGACCACCACCTTACTTCATCCTCCTTTTATGTAGTTGTAGAGAGCATTTCCTACAATCTAGCTAAGTAGCTAGTGGTAACAACATGACCCTCATCCACCCTACAGTAAGTTTAGCATGTCTGGGGATACCACATAGTATTAAATGCTTAGAGAGAAGCTACAGAGCACTCGTGTGTCAGTTCTAAAGCTTAATTTACAAGAAATTATGACAGAATAAGTCTTTAAAATAGCTACTAAAACTGAAACTGCCATACACCCCAACATTAAAGTGCAAAATAGTATAGAGATCTGCTTCCTAAAGTAAGCAGGCAAATTTTCTAGACTGTTTGCCAGAGTTCCTGGTACTCAGGGCTCATAAAAGGTCTCTTTGCTCTGAGGGAAAGACCCTACTCACAGGCTCTTAGTCCCCATTAACTAAACTCTTCTACAGGGCTCAAGCAAACACATGCTCCACAGAATCCCAAAAGCCCCAGCAAAAATAAGAGAAAGCTACACCTTATTTCAGGTAAAAGGGATTAATTACTTCCTACACTCTTGTTACAGAAGATGTGCATATCCTAAACTGGGTATCATTCAAGGAAAAATGCAAGCATTGAGTATGTTAACATGCCAGGATCACCTGGTACCCCAGAGGAAAGCGAGGATGAGAATTTTATGCTCACTCCTTAGGCCATTCCACAACTCAGCTCTAACAATTCAGAGGCACAGAAACCAAGTAAGTTTTCTCTTTATCATTCCAAACATCAGCTCTCTTCACTGTTTGCTCAGGAAAGCATTTTCTTTGGCTCTTTGTGAGACTGAAACAGATCCATTTTTCACTCTATGCTATATTGAATACTACCATCTTTCAAGTTGCTCTTCTCCATGCAAATGACAGTGCTTATTAACTGCCTCATTAGTTTAAAAAGTGGTTTCAATTCAGAGTTTCTCATCTGTAACATTCCTGTATATCTAAAAAGCTAAGCTTATTTTCAGAAGACAACAAACAAAACACCTCTGCTTTTCTTCAGCATACCAGGTTTCCTCTGGTCTGTTCCTTAGTCATCCAGAAACACATCTGATATTCTAATATGTATCTCCCCCACATCCCTGATGGAATAAACACCAGTAATTAGTTGAATACATTTAAGCTATGCTACACACAGCAAAAACGTGCTTTCAGGAGAGCAGGAGTTACCTAACTTCTCAGCAAGTTTGCTAAAGCTGTGAAACAAGCCACACAAGGTAGGCATGACACTACCTACACAAGCTCAGAGTGCATCCCTACAATCACAAGGCAGCCCTGCTAATCTCCACATTAGTAATGCAACCATTCAGCATAACTTTCTACATCCTCTGAGCTCAACACCTACACCTGTGCAAGGGTCGTACTCAGTTAATCCAGGCTCTTGAAAGCAGCAAAGCAACTGTTAAAGAAATCCTTTCTTCAGTGCAGGTAAAACCCATTACATTAATTCACCCAGTTCAATAGTTGCTTCCCTCACACCATTTCTGCCACACAGACCAACTCTCTCCCAGTCCCTTGCTAAACTGTGGATAAGAAAACTGAATATCTATTTGCAAATAGGTGCAGCCATGGCTGCTCAACAATTCCGTGTTTCTGCATCTAACATAACTAGCACAAAGCATAGGAATGAATTCATATCATAAGCTGAAGCTGAGACCTTTCAAGCTCCTTTCACAACACCAACTCTGAACTGGTGAGAATGGCTTTAGTTAATGGCTAAGTTAGGCTGAATTTCAGCTGAAGACACGTGAAGGCTAATCTCAGTGTTATCTTTATCATTTGAGCTCTATTAAACCAGCCAAATGGAGCAGCTTTCTCCCAAATACCAAGCAAACAATAAATATGAAGTCAGAAACTGGAAGCATTGCTAGTGCTTGAACAGACACCTCAAAATACCATTGGAAGTGCTTATTGCCACCACACAGGGTACTACTCATTTTGCTTCTGCTGTAATAAAAAGTACAGAAGTATATGTTCACCCTTATACAGATACAAAACTGATTACACATACAGGGAATAGTCCTGTTCTAGGACACGATGCCGTACTTGCACAGCCCTTTTCACAAATACTTTCAACCTTCAGCAATACTTTATGTTTGCTGTGTTTGGTGATTGTTTTTACATGCCTTTTATATTCACAACCTGCTGCTCTGATCTTGAAAATTAAGTGCATTTCTAATGGTGTGCAGCTGATTTACACAGGACAACAGCTCTGATTAAGAGATAAACTGCTGAAATTTGGAATTGAGGCCAGGATGGTGGAAGAAGAGGTGGTTACCAGGGGTCTGTGCCCTAAGGAGACCCACTTGAAGGAACAAGCCATCAGCTGCAGACTGTCTCTCTTGGCCACCTCATGTCACACCCACCTGACTGACACTGTGTGACCCCATGCAAAGGCACACTAAGGAGAGTCATGTATCAAGGGAGAAGTAAGCTGAGAGCTCTGCATCTTATTCCAGTTTGCCCCGCACTATAATGCCAACATAAAAAAGTTGGATGAAAAGCACATAGGTCCCCTTCTTCTTGAAAGAAGACAGCAAATAAGCTTTAAATAACCTACCCAGAAACCAAACCTCTAGGCTACCCATATCAGGCATGAATAGTTGGCCACACTCTTTGCAACACAGACTGTAAGTCTAAAAAGGCGACAAAGTGCTTTGTGAGAGTAGTCAGTGCTGACCCTTGCAGTGTTTTCAAAACTTCTGGTCAGGTCCTGCAGCCTGGTTTTACAGGCAGTATCACCATCACATGTAGCACACACGAATAAACATAACTCTTTTAACAGGAGTCTCTATTATCCAAATACACAGAGAGCCATCTGGCAGAAATCACTTGTAGGGCTTGTATACGATGTTTACCAGCTGTCAGAAGATCTCTTTTAAATGACTGATCAGCCAAGAGGAACATATCTATAAGCAGTTCTTCCATTTCAGGTTTGTACCTTGGATACCAAAAATTATTAAAAGCCAAGTACATTCCAGTGGCACAAGAAAAGCTCTGATTAAAAAGAGGACACTTGCATCCAAGAGTAGTTTTCCACATTAAGATCTCTGTTACCAAAACCAAATCCAACACACCTAACCCAGGAGGAGAACACTCTTCCACAGCAACAGATGCTGCTGCAGACGTAATAGGACTAATGATGTCCCAGCTCAAGAACACACCTGGAGAGTTGTAGGTGACTTATTTGACAGAAAAAGCATGCAATGAGATTTGTGTGCTCAATTCCTTTAACAGATTTTTGACTTGGTGTAGGAATGACACAGCAAAGAGTATCTCTCCTAAAAAAACATAATTCATTTTTTATGACTGTTTCGACCTAAATATACTTGTACAGTCTTCATGTCTGGAGAACAGGTACTCCTCAGATGAATGACAGAAGCACTGAGTTTGATCAGAACCAAAGCAAATTTCATTTCAAACTGTCTTACCCACAGAGCTCCACTTGAACACCTTTACTCCAGGTAACCTACAACTCCCTTATTTGCTAACTTTGTGTCTTGCAAGACATGCATTTTGTTTCAGCAAGATAATGCTTTAAGTTACTTTCACTGTATTAAACACATTGGACGTTGTTCCCAACAAAGCAGGCACTGAAGAGGATACAGGACATTGTCTGCAACAAAGCAGGCACTGAAGAAGGTACAGCTCCTTTCCAGCTGTAGCAATAACCTGTTTACACTGAAAATCATAAAAAAGAACATATCTGACTCAAAAGAGACTGTTCAACAAAGCCCAAATGTCATAGAGTCCTCAGGTCAGGGCAGTAATACTCTCTCTGTACAGCAGCCCACTGACTCGGCGCCTTCACATCAGGCTGGCAATAAGCCTAATATGAGAGGGGTGGATATTGCTACTTCTGGGTATGACTGTGGAGCTGCAGTGTTTCCCAGTGTAACACAGAGATCGTCAGCAGTTTGGAGTCTCAAAGGAAAAAGCTTGTCACTAACCACACAATATGACAGCAGCAGAGCTACTAATTCAGGAGAATTTGCACCCAGTAACATGGCAAACTGTTCCCCTCCCTTGATCCATCTCTACTACAGGTCAGGAAGAATGGACAGGCCATTTACCAGTGTGGCAGAATCATGAAAAGGGGAAAACCAGCATTACAAACTCACCCTCATGAGCAGTGGAGGTGACAGGACCAGCCTGAATGGAAGGGTCTCTTCGCTGTCTCTTAACCTTGGCTATGCTGTGCCTCTGGAAAGTCCCATTAGGCTGCTGCCCAAAAAGCACAATCCCAAACTCGAAACAGCATCTGGAAGAAGGCTGACAACTCTCTGCCTTGCTGCAGTATCTATTTCTTCTCTGTTTTCTGCAAGCACATGCAAAAAAACCCCAAACAACCCCAACATGATTCTTAATGATCAATTTTTTACAACCACCCTTCTTCCCCCAAAAATGGTATGAAAAATGTCAATCTGTTTGTCATTTTCTATTTGAGGTACATTCTGACCCCAGGAACTGACACTTGCCACCTGGACAGTTTCCTTTTATGTGGCTTAGGGCAGGACCTACCATCTCTCAGTTCCTTAATCACTTTACCCTGTGAGTGGGTGATGTGATAGGTTCTGCCAGATCTTTTTTTGCTGCAACAAAGCTGACTGTACAAGGCAATAAATTGGGTGACCTGACATCCCTGGGAAAATGAAATCTCCCTCCCAGCCTCCTGCCTGCTAACAGCCCCAAGGCCAAGGTGATGGGCTCACCCAGTAGCCTACATCAGCCTAAGGGGGGCACTCCCTAGGAGGCTTTACCTGACACACCATGCCCAAATCTTACCTCTGGGCACTCAGATTCAGTAATTTTGACCAATCTCTTTCACTTCTTTCCCGTCAACTGCCCCTGCATGGTTCCCTCCCAAGTCTGATAAAACACAAGATCAGAGTCACAAATGAAAACATAGCACAGGTTTTCAGCCTGCAACCGGTTTTCTAACACGGGTGCTTCTGGCTGTAAGCACAGACAGGCAGGCAGCCCTCTACATTGCCACTACATCACACTGAACACGCATACACCCTTCAAGAGGCTAGAGAACTTCCAGGCAGGCTCATCGATAGGAATAGCTTTTCCTGTAGTGCCATCTTCTGGATTAGGGTGTAGGAACACTTTAGCTGAAATTGCCTGATCGAAAGATATTTATCTGTTAAAAACTATTACAACAACTTTAGGCTATGGATTAATATGTGGAAACACCCAAACCACGGGAATTCTCTCAACAGATTATTTACAATTTACCTGTCAATCAATTATTAGCTTTAAAATGACAGGATTTTGACCATTATTTTCTGCCTCAATCTGCTTTGTGTTTTGAGCCGCTGCAATCTTGCTTTTTTTGATTTTGTTTTATTTCTTGGCAAACACGAAGACTGCTTGCTTACAAATTCTGTGCCACTCAGGAATGCCTGACAATTCCTCAAGGCCACGTGGAGAGCGAGAAAAGCAGGTAAACCTCTTTAATTCAGTCCTCATCACAATGATGGTTGTAGTTTCTAATCAGTTTGTAGCTCAGGGTTTTGTAGGTAAAGGGAGCAGGCAGGAGCTCCTTTCTCAGTGAAAGATCACAGCCTGGTTTGGGTTAGAAGGGACCTTAAAGCTCCTCCAGCTCCAACCCCTGCCACAGGCAGGGACCCCTTCCACTGGAGCAGTTGCTCCAACCCCTGTGTCCAACCTGGCCTTGAGCACTGCCAGGGATGGGGCAGCCACAGC
>JANRGW010055001.1:28834-42470 GCA_024733675.1 Psilopsiagon aymara | reverse complement strand
CCACCCCCGCCCTTGCATGCAGCCCCAGGGCTGCAGGAGCCGGGGCTACACACGATGGGCACCAAGCAGACCAAGGGCTGCCAACCGGGCAGCGCTGCCGAGAGCCCCCCGGCCCATCACCGCAGGAAAGCGCCGCCCAGGGAAAGGGGGGATTTCCTCGCTTCCCTCGTGGTGAAGTCCGGGGAGAAGTTCGGGAAGGGCGGCGGCAGCAGCCTCCCCCCTTACCACCGGCGGATCTGCATGATCCAGGACATGCTGGTGCTGGTGAAGCAGGGGAAGCAGGAGGAGGCCACCGAGCTGCTGAGGCACCTGAGGCAGGTGAGGACGGGCAGGATTCTCCTTGGGTGGAGGGGGGGAAAGGCAGTTTGGGAGCACGATGCCGTCAAAGAGCGCATCCTGGTTTCTAAAGCCGCATAGCAAAGAGGGGGGCACGCTCCGGTTGTGGCGGGTCGGAGTTTAGTGGTGCCATTTGGAGCTGCAGGGTGGGCATGGATGCTGGAGACGGGAAACTAACCCCGGGGAGGTGCTTTGCATTGTCTGCGGCGAGGGACCCTGCTGGGTGCGTGTTTCTCCTTCCCTTCGTTGCCTGTGCTGATCGCCCTGGGGTTTGCAGCCCACTCATGGAGGTTCCCACTCAACTTTGGGGAAGTTTGGTGGTGTGCTTGAGGCAATGGGAGGCACAGCAGCTTCTGAGGAGCATCCCTTTCCCCCGGCTTGCAAGCGCCAGGAGTTGGCAGCTTGGCTTTTATCTCTGCTTGATGGAGTTTTGCTGGTGTTGGCTGCAGCTGCGAGAAAGGAGTGTGTGAGACGCTGTGTGGGAGCAGGGAATTCATTGTGTGGAGCCCAAGACCTTTCTCCTTGACCGTCAGTTTGAGCTGGGCATTAGCTGAGGAGCAGCGCTACGGGAAGTTGCTGTGAGCAAACAGAGAGGAGCGCTGCTCTGTGCCCAGCAAATCACGGTTTAATCTCTTCTATTGATAGATGGTGATAAAGCCGCCGGGGTGCTGGGTATTTGCGGGGCTCTGGGGTGCGCAGGGCTGTGAAAAGCAGCAGGTTTTCCATGCGAACTGAAAGCAGATCCATCTTGAAGCTGGGCTTTCCTCCCAAGGAGCCTGCAAGGCACCGGCTCCTGGTGTAACCAGTTCTACCAGCTGAGGAAAAGCCGCTCCGATCTTTGCTGGGCATCTGGAGCTGTGGTTTTGTCCCGTAGGTCTGTCTGGCTGTGGGAGGATGTGGCTGGTCCAAAGTCTGATGGTTTTCCTCTTGGGTTTTGTGTTTGGGTTTTGCTCTTTGCCTTTGTTCCAGCTCACTTTCTGGTCTTGTTATGACTTCTTAGCAGGTGGATGTGTTGCTTGGGGCATTTTCCTGACCCCTTGAGCCCACTCCACCATCAATCAGGGTCCCTCTGACCAATCAGTTTATGTGATTGAAGACTGTCTTTGGAGCAGCCCAGCTGAGAAATCCAAATGGTTTTGCATGTGCTTGTGTCCCCTTATGGAAACCCTTCTCACCCTTGATAACATGCTTTGTCTGAGATGAATGTGCCCCGTTTAATGGGAACTGGGGGTGTAACTCTTTGGGACAATGACCTCTCCACTGGGACCTGTGCAGCCACATGGGCACATGGCCACGAAACACCCATGGGACAGAAGCAGCTGGGAGTTGGGCAGTGGATCTGTGCCCAGACATTGCACCTCTCTGCCATGCCAAAGCGCTATCACTGCATAGCTGCCCATTGGAGCTGGCAGGAAGGCAGGGGCTAATTTTAGAAGGTGTTTATATCAAACACACCCCCAAAAATGGATCCTGTGAAGCACCATGAGCTGCTTCTCACTTCTATCTGGCTTCAGGTACTGTTTATCATCAGCGATGCTCTGGACCATCCTCTTCCTCCTGTGGGTTGGCCACGCAGAGCATGAGGGATGTGCCCTAATGACAAATCTGACTGTGGGGACATCCATCATCTGACTGGGGGCAAAAATAACCTCTAGGAATGGGTTTTACAACGCTGGGGGAAGCGAGGAGCCTGTTCCACTCAAATGAGTCTTTGTGAGTGTTTCTGAAGAGCTTGCTCGGATAAAATAGAGTGCCAAAATAAGGAACGCTTTGTCCTAGATACAATAATAGACTCGAAGCACATTTTTAATGAGGTGGTATTATTCCCTGCCTTCAGGTAGTGAATGTGGGATGCCCCACTGAACAAATCCCGCTCTCTCTGTTTTTCCATAGGCTGGCTTTTAGGAAGTGCTGGTTGAGGGGTGCATTGGTGGCTGCAAGGGATGCTCGGTTTGCTCCCAAGGAGCTGCAGCTGTGAGGCTGTGAGAGTCTGAGCTCCAGCCTAAAAAGTGGGGATCTGGGGGAAAGAATGAGCTTCCCATGCAGAGAGGGATCAATGGGTGAGCCTGGCAGGGCAGAGACCTTTTCCTGTGAGCCATTATACGGTGTCTGCTGCTGAGGGGCTGTGGTATAGGTTGGTCCATGAAGTTGCTAACATAATGTGTGATGCTGCTGCTGCAGAACGCGGGGTTTTGAGCAAAGCTGGTGCCAGGATCTTGGTGGTATTTAGGTTTTCTTATTTCCTCAAAATCCCACAGACTTAGGCCATTTGGAGGCTTTCCCCTCACCTCCCCAGGCTCTGAAGCCATTCCAGTGTGCTGGCGAGTAGATAGGTGACAGCATCCCTGTGTTTGGAGGTGCTCCTTCCTTTCAAGGAAGGTGACCACTTTGGCTGATAAGCTTTTCAGCTCTCCTTGGCATTAGCATCCTGCCCTATCTCCCCCCTGCAAAACGAGGTTCAGGGGGCTTCTCCTACCTGCCAAAAGCTGTGTTTGATAACCAGCCAAAGGGCAGTGCAGAGCCACGTTGGGGCATGGACATCTGCTGGAGAAGGGCATGTCCTGCCCTTCCATCAGTGTCCAGGGTGGGTATCTCCATCCTTCCCCCCTGAAATGGGAGTGATGCTGTTTGCTTTATGGGCTCTTGTACAGATTACTCAGTGTTTCCAAGAGCACTCAGAGGCTGCAAACAGCTACACAAGAGCTAAGGTACAAAGTGAACTTGTTTGGGTTTGAAGAGATAAAGGATGGGAGCAGCAGACGGATTCCTTTGTTTTGATTCTGCTCCTCAGAGAGGTCATAAGCGGTGTTTGGTGCAGAGGCAACCTGATCCCATTGCCTCCCTCAGAATAACGCTTGTGTTATTCCTGCCTGCTGGAGCTGGCAGCGGCCACTCAAAGGGCATGGGCTCCTTTGGCACAGCAGCCTGATTCAGTGATAGGTTCTGGTTTTCTTTCCTTCTCCTCTGGTGTCAACAGTGTGGAGGCCAAACCCCACACTGCAAGAATGAGTTCCCCTCCCTTAAAGGTGCCATTTGCTGCCCTCCTTCTATGGGGTGGGTTTTCCTTTAAGCTGTCAACGCACATAGGATGCTTATGGCAATGAAACACATTGGTTGATGAGCAGAAATACACTGAGACACTTCCCATTTTATCGAGGTTGGAGTTTGGGATTGCAGGAAGTGTCTCCCTGGGTACCTGGATGGAGCCGCTTGTCTTTCATGGAAGTAGTTCTTGTACTGAATCATTTTGAATGCAGTTTCTCTGCTAAAGCAGTGTCCTGGGTTTACCTGCCAGCATCTCCTCTGCTTTCTGCTGCAGGGCCTCTCCCTTTGACAGGGTGAAAATTGAATCTGTTGTGTCCAGCTCTTGGGGGAAACATGGGAACCCATTCCCATTCCCTGCACCCCATCCAAGCTTGCTATCACGGGTGGGAGAGCTGCAGCTCCGAGTTGGTACCACCAGTTGCAGAATAGCAGAGGCTTTGCTATCGCACAGCGCATCGCTTTCCTCTTACCCACTCTTGAGTTTCAGTGGTTAAAGCAGCCAAGCGCTGTCAGGTTATTACATTCTGGGAGTGTCTCTGCTGCTGGGGAGAGGATTTGTAAAACAAAGCATGTTTTCCTCCTCGCTGCTGCCAAACGGATCATTTTCCCAAGTGAAATGGTGAAGCGCTTCCCAGCACATTACGTTGCACTCCAAGAATTTGCCATTGGTTATGGCTCGACGTGGAGGCTTTTGGCTGGGCTGCTGCTGCAGAGCTGGGCTGGTGGGAGAGGAGAGGAGGAGGAAGAGGCATCCCCAGGCTCCGGGCATCACCTGCATGGCGCAGGAGTTGTGCAGCAGATCCAGGAGCTAAAACACCAAGAGAATAGGGAAAAAAGGGGCAGTGTTGTACTAAACCCCCACCCACCCCCACCCCGGGCACTGAGGGTGGGTGGAAGCCAAATGGCAAAGTCCAAGGTGCGGCAAAGCTGTGCAACTTGTAAAGTGGGTTCTGTGCTCGCACCAGCCTTGCCTGTGTAGTGAAGGGCAGGGGAAGAGAGGTGTCAGGGTCCCCAGTGGGCAAAGACATCACCGTAGCTCCATTTCTCAGGAATGGGGCTGGGGGCAAATGTGCTCTGATGCCCACTGGGCAGCGCAGACCCTGTGCCTGCAGTGCGGGCAGCACCTCTCTGCCATGAACCTGTTATCCCCATGTTCTATCCCCACATATAACCCTGCCGTGGGTATTGGCATCCCCCTGCCTTTTCCAAGGCTGATCCCTGGGTTTTGCAGCCAACAGTTGCAGGAAGCAAGTCGTGACATGTCCCAGCATCCACTCTCCTGGCTTGGGGATTAAATGCTGCCTTGTGAGCAGCTGCCTGGTGCCATGGGGACTGCGTGGCACAGGGATGCTTCGTTAATGAAATGATGAATATCTTCATAGTAAGAAGGTGTTTGGCCAGGGGGGAATAGAGAAACAAATAGATTGGAAGATGGTTAATGCAGAGAGAGGTCACTTCAGGCTCTGGTGGCCTTCTGCTGCACCAGAGCAGAGGAGTGAAAAGCGATTCTTGGGGCCAGTCCTCCTTCTTGGTTAACATTGAGTGCATTAAATGGCAGCTGATGCAGAATAGGGCTACTTATCCCGGTGATTTATCACACGTGTTCCTATTTCCCCCCTCCCAGTTCCCCCCGTGCTGGGGGTTTTGCACTCTCTGGGGAGGCAGGAGCTGTTGGGGATGGTTTGGAGCAAGGATCTGGTGGTAGAGAGGCACTGAGGGAGCACTGGGACATCCCGAGGCCGGCAACATTCCCAGGGAGGGTAAGCGCTGCTTCTGGAGCTCCCATGGGGAGCAATGCAATGGTTCCAAACCGTCCTAGGAAGTCAGCTCTGGCATCTCGTGGGTGCTCAGAGGTGCTGGGATGGGGAGGGAAAGGATGAGCCGAGTTCAGACCAAACTGAGCAGCGTTACACTTGCATGGGCTGGAAAAGCAGACACCCATGAGGATGCCATTTGCCCCCTTGGGATAACTTTGGGTGCTCAGAAGCGTTGCATGGCCCAATATCAGCCTGGTCTGTGTGTTACGCAGTGTGCACCTCCACTGTGTGTTAGGAGTGCTCTCGGGGTTATTTATCTCATAGAATCATGGAATGGTTTGGGTTGAAAGGGACCTTAATGATCACCCGTTTCCAACCCTCCTGCCTCCGAAAAACACTTAACCCACAGACATGCTGTGGCATAATAGATCCCCATGGAGGTGGGTATGTTGCAGGTGAGTTAGCAATGATTGCCGTGTCTCCAGGAGCTCATCAGGATGAAGGGGATGGTTTTGATGCTGCTTTGTCTCAGATTCATGCTTTCTCCCCGAAGGATGCTGGCCTCTGGCTTTGCACCAGCCCTGCCAGGGCCAAAACTGCTTAAACATTCCCTTTTGGCTGTGTGGTTGGGTTTGCTTATGGACATCTAGAGCAGACCTTGGGGAGCAGTGTGGTCTGATTGAGATGATGCAGCTTAGCTGCACGCTGTGTGTGCCTCGTGTGTGGTCTGTGCCATTGTGTGCTTGCTCTTGGCCCTGTGCACTCCAACTGTGGGGCATCATCCCTGTGGAGACTGTCCTGGTCCCTTCTCCTGAGTGCTAAGGGCAGCCAATGCATCAGAGGTGATGAGGATGGAGTTTCTTGGTTCCTCAGAGATGGAGGTTTGCAGCATTGGTTTCTGTGGGTCCATGCAGGGTGGAAGTTGGGTAACACAGAGCATGGGGGCAGCTTTGGGATTAGCACTCACTTCCTCTGCTTTGGGCTGCTGACAAAACCATCAGCACTCCCCAGGGTTACTTTTAACCCTTGGGCTGCTGGAGGAGTGCTTCCTAACCCTGCCCTTGTTGCCTCCTTTCTCTGCTTGCTTCCCATCCCGGCTCCTTCTGCTCTTTTTCCTTCCTCCATGGGATTTGCAGGTGGATGCACCCCTTTTCTGCTTGGCATCCCAACAGCCTGGTTTGAATTAACCCCCTGGAAAGTGGCTGCTGCAGCTCCTCCTAAAGCAAATGTGTCTTTGGGGGATGCAGACAGGGAGGGAAGAGGCAATTCGTGCTGAGCAGCATGGGTTCAATCCCACTATTGAGCTCCCTGTGCGTTGGTGATGCTCAACCTGCTGCTGGCATGGAGCAGAGAGGGTTTTCTCTTCCAGCAGGGATGTTCCTCTGGGATTGGGGAATCACTTGCATAAGGAATGAGTGTTTCTAGCGGATGCATTAATGCAGCGCATGCAGCACACCCGGGCACGCTCTGCTTGCTGCAGGGATGGCAATGAGAGAGCCTGACATGGGCAAGGTCCATGTTCATCTATCCACTTGGACCTGAGGAACCCATCCTGGGGGACACCCCTCCATGGCCAGGTTTCCAGGTGTCCCTAGATCAGCCTTTCCGGCAGTGCTGCTGGCTTGGAATGCTATGTGCCCAGGGAGGGATGGCTCCCACAGCTCAGGGTCCAGGAGGTGATGCATCTGGAAGGGTCATAGATGAAACTGATAGGCCAGACCATGGCTTCCTTCCTCTGCACCTCTTGGGCTGGATGCTGCTGATCAAGGGTGCTGGGCAGCTGCTTGCTCCCGAAAGAAGGAGGAAATCCTGCCTGTACCCTCCCTGGAGGCAGAAATCTCCATGCTGGGAGAAGTTAATGGTTGCAGTTGGCAAGCCAGCCCCTATTCAGCACTGTATCTGTTTATATAATAGCAGGAATGTGTCTTTTTCCAACCCCCCCTTAGGCTGCTGCTGCTTCCACATCTGATGCGAAGCACAGGCAGCTCGGGTCTCCAGCCTCAGACTGCCTGGCATGCACCTTTTGTTCCCCTTTTCCTTTCTGCCTTGCTTCACGCTGTAAAATCCCTGTGTATAAGGATGTCTCCTCTCTCTTGCCAGCCTATGGGGGTGATGGCTGTGTAAGGAGGGACCTCCCTGCAGATCCCAGTGCTGTGATGGAGTACAGGGGTCTCAGGGCAGGGATACAGGGGGAGGCACTTGGAATTCAGTATATTGTAGCTTCTTGATGGCTTTAGGATTCCACGTGTTGGGGGTTTGGTGGTGGTGGCCTCCCCTTAGGTAAGGGAGGTGGTTGTATATTTGTATTCATTTAGTTCTCATATAAAGAGATGGGATTTCTTAGCATTAAACTTGTGCAGGTCTTGGCCAAATGCCTGATGTGATTTACTGCCTAATTCCCTTTGTCTCTTTCGTGTATCTCGGCCTCTTTCCCCTCCAGGTTTTGAAGAGAAGACCACTGAATGATAGATTTAATCCAAAAGCAAAAGCAAATTGTCCTTTCCATCCCTCCCCAAGCAGAAGGTTTTAGCTCCAATTACCGCTGGCTCTGACCTCGCTGCTTTGTGAGCAGGAGCTGCTTCAGCTTCCTCAGATCTGTTCAAGACTTCTTTTACCTTTCAGACTTTGTGTCTTTCAAAGGCAGCAGCAGTCCCTTCGCGTGAGGGCTTGAGCACAGCTCATGGAACACACACCGGAGCCGATGGGAGTGAGCTGCCTCCTTCCTCATGCCTTTGGGTATCTCAATGGATATCTCATTCCTTAGGGCCTCTTTATCTTGTATTATAACCTTCCCAAAGGCCTCTCTTGCCATTACAGGGGAGGTTTGATATTGATGGATACATTGCTTTATGAGAGGTTTCTGGGTTCTGCACTGATTCCAGCAGCCTGTTCGTCCTTGTTGATCCATGGAGGGTTTCCATGAGGTCTGCCCTGCACAGGCAGTGGATCCGACTGCTGCTGCTGCCTGCTGCTTTCAGCCCTTTAATGTCTCCTTTGCCTTTGAGGTTGGCTTCTGAGAAATAGCAGCAGCATTTCCGGGGCTGCAGCCCTGCTCCTGCTCCCCACTGCTGCTGCTCCGCCTGCTCATCCCCATGAGGTTTTGCAATGGTTGTGGGTTTGCAGGGGATTGCGTTCTTGTGTTGCACAAGAGGCTGTTTGTCAGGCACTGTCCCTAAACCCTAATGACAATTGAGTTGAAGTGAGCGTTAGTTAATCAGTGGAGAGCCCAAACCACCAGCCTGCACCCCAAGCAGAACCCTCCAGCGCAGGGGATGGGGGGGGTGGTTCTCTGGAGGATGGGGAAGCTTGTGCTGGCTTTCTCAGCTCCTTACTTCGCATTCAACTGCAGAAAATGAACAATAATTCCTTTAATGGTTCTGTCTCCATCTCTTACAGGCAGCAATCTTCTCTGTGCAGCAGCAGAGATTCCCTGTGTTTGTATGCCTGAAGGGCATGGGGCTTTAACCAAATCTGTGCCTGAGCCCCTGGTTCTGTGGCTGGGTACCACACTGGAAAGCACTCCCAGAGCTGCCTCCTCTGCCTCTGGGGAATGCTTAAACTGAGCCCATTGGGGGGATGGCTGGAAGCTGAGGAACAATTAATTACAGTCTCATTGTGCAGCGCTGTTTCTTTGCCCCCATCCTTCCCGAGGCCAGGCAGATCTTGGCACATTGAATCCCAGCAGGAGAAAGCTGCATCTGCTGAGGAAGTAAAAGGTACATGTGTCTTTTGAAGTCTATGGGGGGAAAGGCTTATTTTAGCCAGAGATGTGCTGAGGGTTTTTACTGGGACACCTCTGTCCTATTATTCCCACCTTGCCTGTGGAGCGTGGTGCTTGTTGTGGGACCAGTACCATCTCTCAGACCATGATTTGGGGCATCCCCACCTCCAATGAGCAGTGCAAAGCAGGAGGTTGAGAAAGACCCATGAGATGGTAAATGTGGTGGTGTGAGCCCCAGGTTGGACCTTTAGGGGTTCAAATGCAGAGGGAAAAGAGCACATTGAGGCAGAGCCCTGGCTCCCATGCAATGTGTGAAGCAATTTGGGATGCGGATGGGAATGACCGCTGCATCCGTGGTGGTGGGCGCAGCCAAAACCAGCAAGGGGGGAATCTTGATTTAAGCAGCTGGTGTTTTTTGTGGGTAGAATCTCTGGGTTTTTTTGTCTTTTCATAAGAAAGAGGGTGTTTTCCTGCTGGGTTGCATAAAGCTGCTTGGTGTAATGAGATACACCAGGCTCCTTGCTCAGAGAAGGAAGTATCTGGGGGTGTCTCTTTAGGGAGCTGTTGGACTGGGTGATCCTTTTTGTGTGCTTTTATTCTGGTGGGAACTGGTGAATTTGGGGGTTACACAACTCGATTTGCTTTCTTTTGTTTTTCTGACTCAAGTTGCAGGGAGATGAAAGCAACTTTCAGCTGCAGAAAAATGACTCTTCCAGTGTTATTTGATGGGTTCATAAACTCGGAAGATGCTGGGTATGAGGAGCAGACAAACATCTCAAACTATGTTTTACATTTAAAACCAGTTGATCCATTAATTGTACCTAATGAATTACACTCGTGGTCACCATAATGAGCAATCTTGGCCTCTCAGGTTGCAGTTTTGGTTGCAGATTGGAAAACGGGCATTTCCCCATCGTACTCCTGCTTTGCTCATCGGCTTGTTGAAGTCAATGGACTGGGTGGATTAACTGAAATGAAGATGGCTTTGTTATCCTTATGAGCCAGACTCTTCCCCAAAAGGTGTGTTTGTGCTTCAGTCTCTTCTGGTTGTCTTTCCCTAAACCTTTGGTAGGTACATATCCTGCTAACTTAGGCTAACATAAGCTGTTGAATATTACAGCATGACCAGAGCTTGGCGTCACCTTAAATTGCTCGTTTGAAATGTGTTTAAAAGTTAATGTATTGGGTGTTTAAAGCTATTTTAAATAGCAATATTAATTGAATTTTACTGTCATTGAATTGAGTCCTTGTGCAACCCATCCCTTCATTCCTTGGCGAGAGGCTGGGCATTTACTAAGCTCTTTGCTCAGACAGGTGCCTTTACCATTGGATTTCATGGAAGAGGATCCCACCCCTTTAGCTGCCTTACTTTGCTTCCTATGTTTTGTTGGCATCCCAGTCCCTTGGTGCTAGACAGGGAAATTACTATGGAAGTCTTCAAGAAAGACTTTTCTTTCCAAGCTTCCTCCCTCTGAGCTGAGTACCAAATATTACATCCCAGACAGAATCAGTCTTTACAAATCCTATGCTGGAAATAGAAACACACGGGCAAAAACATGCAAAAAACTTAATTTCTTCAGTTAACCCCCAAAACCTTCTGGCTTTCCTTCAATGATATACTCCTTTTAAGATGGGGGAAGGTTCCCAGTTCCCTGTGGTGTGAATCGCAGCACTGATTGAAGCTTGGGGTGGGAAGATAAGATGCTTTTGAAACACTCTGAGTTAATTTGCCCAGTGATGGTCTCATCCATTACCTTCCCAATCAGCTTCCCATTTTTCCATGGGTGTTTTGAGAGAAAAAACCCTCATCTGGGCAATTTCCTTCATAAGTCCACCTGGCAGCCTCTTGTATAGCAGAGAAAGATCAATAGATTATGATGTGTGCCATTCCCAACCTGGCAGGCTGGATAATGGGGATTACAGACTGCCTGCCCAAGCGAGCAGGGTGGAGGGTTACAATTATACAGCTGCTCTGAAGAGCTTGATAGCTTTGAGGGGAATTAAGGGCATTGAGCATGGCCCTGTTTATTGCAGGTATGGAGCTGTGCCTGCTGTCATTGCCAAGCGTCGGGCTGTGCTTTTCATCCTCTCTTCAGGTTAGAAGTGCAGCTCTAAACTGTACACCTAATGCCCTTAAAAGCACTGAGCATCACCAATGTGGGTGATGCAGACAGGCTCCTTTCATGTCTTTGCAGTGTTACTTGTGGTGGGGCTGTGATGCCCATGTTACAATGGGTTCGGGAAAGACCCTGACCCGAACGAGTGCTTGATGGACATGGGTGAAAGCCCTATTTCTGCCCCAAACCAGAGATGATGATGTGTTGACTGTGTGCTGTGGCCACTGTTTGTAGCAGGGAGATGCAGCCCCAGCTGCTGCTGCTGGGGATTTGTGTTTGTGAAATTCCTTGCGTCTCAGTTTCCCCCTGTGTAAAGTAGGAATGTGCTCTGGAACCACATCCAAGCAGGGTCTTGGGATAGGGAAAGCTGCTCTTGCCTGGGACTTGCTGGTGCAAGCACACTGTAAGTGTTCAGCTGAGTTATTTCACTGATTTGGCTTCAGCAAGGGGGAAAAGGTGTCTTTGAACCATATGTGCACAACATCTGCTTTTTGCGCATCGTTTCCAGTCCTTTCCATGGGTGAAAGCCAGAGGAGGCATTTCTTCCCTCTTCCCTTGATGCTTTAGGATGAGGGTGTCAGCAGCTCTGATTGCTGCTAGGACTTTTGGTTATTCTGGCTTCTAGGTTGTGTGCATATCTGTAAGCATTGCCCTGGGTGCATTGTAGACTTTCCAGTAGTGGCACTTTGTCATTAAGGGGATAGGTTGCGCTGTAAAACAGAAACAGCATTGGTGCCCTTTCTGAGCTCCTGGGTGGCTTGGGGCTGGTTGGTTTTCCCTCTGTTTTCCTTCCCACCTTCTTGCTGTGCAGAGAAGGAGGGTGGAGGATTTGGCTCAGTGCAGGTGATGGGGTCAGCCTGTCTGCACCAGCCCAAGGTCTGGCTCCAGTGAACCTCTCCATCCCCGTTCAAACAGATGTAAAGCAGTTCTCTGATGAGGTTAACTCCCTGACATGTGGTAAGCAATCTCTGCTTTGGGGTGCTTTCATCTCTTGCCCATCAGCTGCTATTCTCCACCAACACAAAGTAAAGGAAGAAGCTAAGCTCCCCTCCTGCAAGCTATTTCTCTTTTAGTGTTGCCACGGAGTGTAAATCAACTGCGTGTTTAGGAGTCGTGTTTTCTTATTTGTCTTCCCTTTGGAGGAAGCATGGAAGCCTGAAGTGATCCCAAAGGCAGGAATAACAAGTGCCATTCCTGCAGGCTTAGATCATTGCATGATGCTGCCTCCGCTCATTGCAGAAGGGTGCGAATGACATCTTGCTGCTGAGCACCACGTGCATGGTCCTGGTGGGACCTGATGATGACCGAGCTCCATCTCTGGATACTTCATCCCTGGCTGACCCATCCCTGAGCCTGTGGGAGGTTGCGGGGCTGATTTGCAGGTCGGAGGCTCCAGGCTGTGCTGCTGATTGAACAGGATGGGTTGCACAAAGCCAAAGGAAGAGGTGGGAAAAGGAAAAGTTGGGTTTGTGGCTGGGTTCCAGAGCAGGACCTGGGAGTTAAGAGCTTCTGCTCTGTGTGTGCATGTGCGAACCAAAGGACGTTGGTTTATGGGGGAGATCAGCTTGGCCAAAAGGGTTTACAAGGGCTGAGCTCTATCTAATAGGAGAAGAGCAAAGGTGGGATGCAGGCAGATGGTGTCTCAAAGCTCCCCTCTTGCAGCAGCTGGGTGCCTTGTGGTCTTTGCATTCACCATCCCTCCAAAACCCATATAAAGGGGAGAAGGATCTCTCCCTTTGTGGAGGGAATGGAGGGGCAGAAAGTCTGGAGATCCCCCTGATAAAGGGGAAGGCAGTTATCGGAAAGGGGAAGCTCCAAGAACAGGGACGGTGGTATCCGAAGGTGGCAGAGCCACAGCGAGGGCTTGTGGCAGCTATTGCTTATCTCTTTGTGAGCAGGCACATGGGGAAGAGAAGATAAAGGGAAGTGATAACACATTAAGTCCGCTTGTCAGCCTGCCAGCCCTCAGAAGCAGGTTTTCCCAACCTATTTCCTTGTCAGTGGTGATTTTGGGATCAGTGGCATCTTCAGAGAGAAACACGTTTTTTTCTTGTTTAATGCCTTGCAAAAGGAGTCTTCCCTTCAAGCATGAATTTCTGGGCTGGGGGAAGAGGGTTCCAAGCTTCTTTTGGTGTTATTGTGTGTTATGCTACCCCAACCCGCTGCAAACGCCGTGGTTTACCCACATCTCTTGTGTGTGAGGTTGTAGGTGTCTGATTCACTACAGATCGGTTGCTTCTACACTTGGGAACCAACCCAATGAGTGTATTAGTCATGGCCCAGTGCTGCCTTGATACTGAAATCAGCTGTTTCATGGCCAGTGGAGGAGTTTCAGCCCAGGGTTGTAGATGTCTCAGCGGGAGTGTAGCAGGGAAGGGAAAGCTTGGCTCGGATGGGGCTGCGCAATGAGCTCATCCTGGCTTTGCTCTTGCTCAGCTCATGGGCTTGCATCAGGTTTCAGCAACTTCAGCCCTGTGGTTGTGTCTGGAAAGCGATGTTAAGAAGTTGGGCCTGCGTCCCGAAGGCTTCAAGGGTTCTTCTTCCTCTGCTGTTAAACTTGAGGAGGAACTGGGGGTCAAAAGCATTAGTGTTGGCTATTTTGAAGCTGGGAAAGAAATGCTCTGGGCTCACAATGTTGGCGCTGGGGGGGGGGGGGGGGG
>JANRGW010055001.1:3090-28734 GCA_024733675.1 Psilopsiagon aymara | reverse complement strand
GGTTCAAGCCAAAGACTTTGTTGTAGCACCTGTGGAAATGCTCTGTGGCCACAGCAGTTCATGGGGTGTAGTTTAGTTTTCCCAGGAAGGCTCAGCCGCCCATGGAGAAGGATGAGGGATTAGCAGGGTACTCTGTTACTGCCGGCATTCCAGGCCTCTCCTCCTGGCTAGGGATGCTTCCTGGAATGGTGTCACATTGTAAAGAAATAGGGAAATGGTTCAGGGCATGGAGACAGAGGCTTCTCGCTGGGTGCTTTGCTGGTGTTTGTGGAAGGGGAGGTTTTGGCTGTCCCTGCAGGCTGCATGAGCAGAACTCCTGGGTACAATGGGTGCCAGGAATTGAAGGAGGAGGGATCTGCTGTAGGGTAAGTGAAGGAAAAGCCAACAGCAGGTACTGATAGGCTGGGTGGGCAATGTGTTACCTGAAAAACTGCTTTGCTTCTCTGTGGATGAAGGCTGCAGAGCATTAAGATGAAGGACCTGGGAGTTGTCCTGACCAGCTGACGTGTTGGATGCTAGAAACCTTCATCCCAGAAGCATCCCATGGAGATTTATGTCAGCATCTTCATTGGAAGGACAGGTTCTGCCTCTGGGAGAAAGCCGTTGCCAAAAATCCGAGTAAAGCACCAGTCTTTCCCTCCTTTCATCCCTCACTGTCACTCTCCAAGAAGGAAACCCCCCTGCAGCATGTTGGGTACCTCCATCCCACAGCAGAAGCTCTTCCTTTGGCTGATTCCAGCCTGGATATCTAATGGCTGAGTCAGCAGTGTCAATGACTCTTTGCTGGTGAAAGGCTCTCCCTTCCTCACCTCTTCTAGGGCTGCATTCAACCTTGTTCCTGGCACTGAGTGGTGGCCCTTTTGGTCTTCATCTCGGACCCCAACAGTGGAGGTTGGGTACGAGCCATTGGTGGAAGGAAACTCCTAATCATGCTCGGGGCTATGAGCAGCAAAAGCCTGTACTGAAACCTGCACTGCATCAGCTGCGAGCGCAGCAGCTCTGCTGTGACTCAGCACTGGAAGCTGTCTTCTGCACAGTGAACATAAGATGTGGTTATCATCACATACAAGTGTCAGCTCTAGCGTGCTGCTGTCTGCTGGGAGTTGCAGTGCCACAAATCCATCACGTGCTGGATTTCCTTCACGGAACAGAGGGATGTTTTATGTCCTGAGTTCGTTTGGTGCACGCTGCTGGCATCTTCGCTGGGAAGTGAAATATCAACAAGAGCAGCTTTAATGGCCCTGAGTGTCAAACAAAGCAGAAATAGCCTCATTTTTAATCAGGGCGCAGGGCCAACACCTCTGATTGCTGCACAAGAGGTACTGCTTGTACTGAACAGGAGGGGATGTGCTTGCTTCTCCCAGCCTGGCCTGGGGGTGCTGCTGTGGGTTTGGGGGTGCAGAGAGTGCCTTTTCCCCCCCGTAGGGTGTCCCCCCCCAGCATGAGGTGTCCCTGCGCATGGCAGGGGTGTTGGAACTGGATGACCTTAAGGTCCTTTCCAACCCTGACTATTCTGTGATCCTATGTAGAGAGCCCGGAGCCTACAAACAGGGTAAGAGGCATGGAGCAGAGCAGAAAGGTGTATTTTCTGTGTCTATTCAGCATCGTCAATGAAACCTGGGGTGAATTCCTCTTCTTGCTCAAGTGCAGGGGCTCTCTGGCCATGTGTAGGTTAATCTGTCCCATCCCAGCCAACCCCTGTGGATCAGAGGAGAGAGGCCAGCAGCCCCCATCGCCCTCAAGCCTTTCTGCAGTGATGTGTGGTGAAATGAAGAGGAGGATATAATAGTGCTTACTGGAAGCACTGGCTCTGGCAGGGCAGAGAGCTTCCCAGCCCAACCCAGCCTGCAAATTGCCTGCATCTCCTGGGATCTTGTTGCCTGATGCTGTGCAAAATGCTCTTCCACCGAGCAGTGAATTTGCATTTCACTCTGGCAAGCTGATGTTCGTGCTGTGTCCTGCCCATTGCTTCTCAGGTTGTACCCTGTGCTGCTGTGAAGGGGCTGGGGTGGAGAGGGCAGCAGAAGTAAGACGTTTTGCTTAGCAAAGACCTTTATTAAGTGCTCTGCTAATCAAAACCCTTTGGCTTCAGTGAGACTTAAACATGTGCTTCTAGTTAATCAGGTATTTAAGTGGTTTTCTGACTTGGCAAGCGTGAGGGAAGATATCCCAAAGGAGAAGGAGGAGAGGAGAACCGTGACCTCGCAACTAAAGGTGTTTGCAAATGTGGATGTTAAAGGCAGAAGGCAACAGATGTGAGGCTGGGGACGTGGGTTTAACTTGCTTGGACTCAATCTCTCCAGTTTGGTCAAGGGAAGACTCTCTGCATAACCCACATTGGCTTTGGGGAATTGAAGATGACAAGGACGGTGGTTAAGGGAAAGAGGGAGTGGGTTAGGATCAGCGTGTGCTGGTAACTGAAGGACAGGAAAGGGCCCACCAGTGGCTGATGAGCTCTAGGGGCAGGCACCCTCTGCCAGGCACCCAGCTGAGACCAGAGGGGCTTGAGCAGGGATTTTAAGGGACATTGTCCCCTCTTTCACCTTGTAAAGCTGCTGGGCATGAGGCACCCAATGGCTATAAGCTAGTATAATGCCTCAGGGCTGCTCAGGGATGTAAGGAATACCCTTCCCTCACTGATTGCGCCCTGGAGGGACTGAGTAGTGTGGTTCTTAGGGTTAGTTCAATGCTCTCACACTGCCCCAGGGCTGGGGACCAGGCCTTTAAGTATCTGAGGGGGCTGCGTGCATCTTGAGGTACCTTTGCAGCGATGAGCTGCTCGGTTGTCCATTACATTCAGCTTCGCCTCATGGATGAGAGTGCCACCCCCTGTATCAAATACCACCCCTCCTGGGTTCTTCTCTCTGCTGCAGCCCCTTTGTGCCCCCAGTTATCTGATTTTCTTGCTGGGTCCTGGCTGTATCCCACTAGGAGAATAAACCCAACTAAGCTCATTAGGTGGCCTGGGCTGGTCTTGAACATGTCTCCATATAAACACACAGCATTACAGTTGCTGTGATTATTATGCGAGGCATAGATTATTCCAGCATACAAGTGTGTTATGGATTGATTTGCCATTGCTTTGAATCCCATTAACATGAATCTGCTTTATTAATGGACTTTGTCTGTGCTTGAGATTAACTGTGGTGCTGGATTTGCAACTGAAAGAATTGAAATTCATGTTGTCCATATTAATTACTCATGTGATGCTGGCCTCCTTGGCAAGATGTTGGAAGCTGTGGAAACCTTTGTTTCTGTGCCATTCCTGATGCTCTGTCTTAAGTAAGAAAAGCAGTTGAGTGCTGTGGAATTTCTTTGGTTTGCTCCTCTGTTGGAAGCCTCTTTCAACTGTTGAGAAGGTACCAAGAGCTTTATGCTTGGTGTGGAATAGGCTGTGGTTAAGTCAGAGCAAGTGTTAATGCAGAAAAGGAGCAGGGAGATTTTAATTCAATGTCAGGTTCAACCCTGGATTTTCATCTCTTGTTTTGAGCCAAAATCTGCCTGTATCTTGTTTGCTCTAATCTTCTGAAGTGCCAAATCTCTACTACGTGTCTCCTTGCAGGGATGCAGAGCCAAGTTC
Source organism: Psilopsiagon aymara (assembly GCA_024733675.1). Lineage (NCBI taxonomy): Eukaryota > Metazoa > Chordata > Aves > Psittaciformes > Psittacidae > Psilopsiagon > Psilopsiagon aymara. The sequence continues at coordinate 25,154 of JANRGW010055001.1, read as the reverse complement.
TTGTGTTATGTGCAGCCAGGTAGCTGGAAAGAGTAACTCCACTGCAGTGCTGTCTGTGATGCAGGATACACACGTGCTCCTGTGGGATGCACCCATGGGTGCCTATAGAGGACGGGTGCTCAGGCTATGATGGGAGAGGAGCATATCTATTGCCTTGCCTACAGTGGCATGGTTTTGGCTATGGCAAAACATTTCACCTTCAGGTTCAGCCCTGTGTTTGCTTTCCAGAGGTACTGATGGCAGCCCAAGAGCACAGCAGCGCGTTGGAGCGCATTTGGTGTCCTTCAGGTAGTGCCAGTGGTGCCTATTGCAGTACTGCCTCTTCCTTTGCCACTGTCTATGCAAACCCATTTCTGTTCCTGTGTTCCCCTCACCCAGGCTTTGGAAGTGGTATAAAATGGCACAAACATAAAGGCTTGGCATATTTTTATTAGAGTCAGCTGCAGTTTGTCCATTGAAATGATCTTTCTGTCGCATTCGCACCATTCAATGGCAGCCGATTGAAAGAGTTAATTGAATATTTCTCTCTCTCAAAGATGTCTTAAATTACTTCCCTTGAATAACCTACTCTGGAAAAGGGCTGTGTTGAGGGATCAGTGGTGCTTAGTTTCACTTACACTTGTATCAATAAGATCTTGGGGTTTATTCTAGCGCCCATCAGCTTTGAAGGATCCCAAAGCAATTGTCAAAGCATTTGTGTAGTCCCCCACCACCTAAATTCAGTCCCTTTGAAGTAGCGCTTAGCATTCACTGGGCAGTAACAATACATCCCTCCATAGCTAATGCAATAATAATCAGCTCAGGGCCTGGAAGTGAAACCAGGTTTTAGATAGCAGTTATTGGATTGCAGGCTCTTGTATGTACAGGAACGGATTGATTTCTTTGGAGCAGCGGAGGTTGGGGGGAGTTGTCCAGGAGGCTTCCCTGTGCCACGGTAACATCATTGCTGATGCTGCAGGATCAGCGTGATGTGCCTGGGAATTTCAGTGCTTGGGGATGATGCAGGACATGGCTGACTGTGTGCTCGCTGCTTGGCAGAGCTGGACATCGAAACAAAGCCCCTGTATCAGATAGGAGCAGGTAATCCCATCCCGGTGGTTTTGGCAGCGCTGATAACACAGCCCCGATTGATCCCTGAAATGATCCAGTTTCTTTTCCCACAGTTAGGCTGTAGCAGCAAATCCTGGCTGGGGAGAGGAGGGGACACCTTCAGGCAGCAGCGTTTTGAACAGGTAGAAAAGCAAATGTGACTTCTCAACCGTGATTTGCAATTCCTTCTGTATTGGGATCGCCTGGGAACAGCTGATCACGCTGTGCTCAGCGAGGGCAGGATTGCACCCTCGTACATCAGGAGGCCCTCGCTGACCTCTCTCAGTAGCAGCTGCTGGAAACAGGAGCTGGGGCTCAAGTGGGCCAGGACAATAAATCCTGCTTTCCCACTAACCAGAGGCTGCTCCAGCAGGATTAATGCCAGAGCCAGGCTGTGTTGTGTTAATCTGTGAAGTGAGGGCTGGGCTGGAGGAGGGAAAAATGAGAGGTAAGGACTCCCATGCTCTCATTCCTTCTGTTAGAAAAGAGGGTCCCCAATGCAGCACCAGGGAATGCTGCCTTCCCTGCAGGTTTAACATGGTTGTCCAATACAACCAGCTTCTCCCAGTGTAAGGTCTCAGCTAGGTAACCCTCGTGGTGTTTGTCCATCCATCTGCTGCCATGCAGGGTGTACCGCATGCATCAAGATTGTTGGATTCCCTTCTTAGCACATCTGTTAGCAGAGGGGTTTGCAGGGATGTGTAAAGCAAGGGGGGTTTGGCTCATTGCTGTTAATGAAGTGCACTGCATGCAGGTGGGGGATAAGGAGCAGTTTGAACAAAGTGCTTGTGGACTCAGTGTTGCTGTAAGGGCTCCCATCAATCATAGTGTATGTGTGGAGACTCGGCTGTAATTTCAAACAGGGGAAGGTGTTTGTGAATGCAGGGTTTGTATTGGGAATCATTCACTGCCGGTGTGCGCAGACAGCGGGGCGGTATCCATCAGGCAGTGGAAATCGTGGAGAAGAGTGATTCCTTCCCATCTGACAGCGTTGACTTGGAAGTCTTTTCCTCTTTCCTGCAAGGATCTTGGTTCTGCCTTTTTTCTCTTCGTTCCTACAAAAACTTGACATAAAGATGTGTGTATTCAGTGCTTGTGAACACAACACAGTACAATATCTTTATGCACACGTAAAGCTATTCAATGCCCAAAGTCATCTCCTATCGCCTTCCAAGGACAAGAGTTGTTTGAGCTCTGAACTACCTCCAGCAAAGCAGTGGGGGCCTAAAGCAGAACTTCAGAATGTGACTAGTATTGATGGGTGATCAGCTGCAGAACAGATGGGGCTGTTCTTTGGCTGGAAGAGTGGGTACAAAAGCCATGCAGAGCTCTGCGCTTGCTGTGCTGGAAAACAAAGGTGAGGACAGTGGGATTTTCCTGCTCCAGTTGCCTAAACACGAAATGTCTAGGATAAACTTATTAGAGGGGCTTTTCTTGGCTGCTAACTGATAGAGACAGCCCCAGCCAGAGACTGACTCAGCCCAGATGCCTTAGAATAGGATGAATCACAGTCTCTGTCTGAATTGACAGTAGACTGAGCTTAGGTGACAAGTCTGGATCCTTACCTGACAGGAGATGAGGTGTTTCCTGCCCTGTAGGTATGCTTTCCAACAGAGATCTCGGACTTCTGCAAGGGAAATGAAGTACTTCTTGCACGTGGGGTGACAGGGTGAAGGGATGCAGTTAGGAGCTGGCAGCCATCAGCACAGCGCAGTCAAGGCTGGGGCTGGTGCATAGCCTGGCTTGGATGGGAGACCAAGATACAGGCAGGTCCTGCTGGTTCAGAAGGGATCTGTGAATAATACTTTGTGAGCTTGTGTTAAAGGCAGTGATGGATCTAAATTGTTTGACTCGTTCAAAGCAAATCCTGGAGTTGCCTTCCCCTGATAGTGTTTCCAAGCTGCTTCTGTCCTGGGATCCCACAAGCTCTGTGAATCAAGGTGGGATGAGTAGCTCAGGCTGTTCTCATTACAGGCTCTTTCCTGAAGCAGCCTGTTAACTGTGGTGTGGCCAAGCTCAAGTCAAGGCAATTGCATTTGCCTTTCAGTTTCAAACTAACACAGTGCATTCCACTGTAAATCTCTTAGTCACAGTTGTTTATTGTCTGGATGGTGGCATCGTATCTCTGCCCATTAATCTGCCTCCCCAAGTTGCTGTAATTCCAGCCTCCTGGAGGGAGTCCAAGCTGCCACCATTTATTATCCGAGTCAATCTGCCAAGGAAATGTTTACTCCTTCCTTGAAACACTGGATCTTCTGTAACTGTACCCTCACTTCAGGCTTGAATGTGCAATTGTTGGTTCCAAACCAGTATTAACTCTGCTAAACAGAAAATACTCCCCATATTTAAACTCCAGTTTTGGGCCAGGCTACTGAATCAGACACTGGAATTTGCAGTAGCAATTGTTGGCTCGTTTGGAGGTTCCCAGGATGCCTTCTGTGATGCTCCATCCAGATGTATTGGTCCCACCACTGGCTGCCCAGTCACAGCCGGACCACGTGTGGATGCTAAGTGCTGCCTTCCTCTCCAAAGGTGCAGACTTGGCCATCTTTGCATTGTTGAGGTCTGGTTTTACCCAAAACCTGTTGGAGCATCATTAGGTTCATCACTCTGAGATGCTTTACTCCTCTCTCAACCCGTGAAATTGGTTCCTGTGTTAAAAAGGGGGAAAGGAGGAGGAGGTGGATCAACTGTGTGACTATTTCAGCCTTGTTTCCTTAGGATATCCAGTTAGGAATTGAGCTGTTTATAGCCTGATAACCCCCCTGATTGCAGTGTATAAGTGGATTGTTTATAGGGGGTGTACACAGATGACCAGAGCTGTTGGGCTGCACAAAGTGCATCAGGCAGATAATGTTTGCTTGGTCTTATCTTATAGGAAGATAAAGCAGCACCAAATTTATTGGCTGTGAAGCAAATGCTGAAGGGCTTTTCATGTGCAAAACAGGGAGAGGCTGCTTCCAGGCTCTGTGGCCAGCCATAGAAGTATGGAACCCAGTTGCAGCTGGGAAATCCAGAAATACTAAGTTTTATGGTGTCTTACTAACCTCATAAGTCAAGCAGACATCAGAGGATTTGCGATGGTGTCTAATATCCTAAAGATCAAAGGCAAGAAAGACTTTGCTTGTTTTCAAGGGCAGGCTTCACAAGGCCTGGGGGATTGAGCAGCTAAACATGTCCTCCATCAAGAAAAGCAGCCTTTGAGCAACCCACACTGTGCTTGAGTCACATCTCGCATCCCCGTCCCCCTGATCTACCCTTACCCACCACGCTGTTAATGCTCACCTCCCAGATAATGCTTATCTCCCAGATAAGTTGCTGCAGATGATTGATTGCAAACAATATTAATGCTTCTCTTCCTTCATGGTTTATTACACCAACCTCTCTGCTTGGAAATTCATTGGGCTGCCCTGGCTATTAGTAGAGATAAGAAGCAGGTTTGGAGGAGGTGCTGGCTAAAATAGCAGCTATCAGGATATTTATGAGCAGTTGTGATTGCAGGAGCTCAGGGTGGCATTTTACAAGGTAACCTCATTTGGGCAGCTGTAACTGCCTTTGCTCCCTGTTAATGAAAGCAGCAACAGCATAACCTGCTTCCTTGTATGACTTCTCACATGGACCTGCTGCATTTTCCTCTAACTGCAATTCAATTTGCAGCAATAAGTAGTTTAATAGGTGAAAATGGGTTCGATTTGGGTTGTTTATGGTTCCTCGTGGCTTAGCGGAGTACTACACCATGCTGCACCTCATGGAAACCCAACTTGGAGCTTCAAGAGCTGGTTGCTCAGCTGTTAGGTGTTGTGGTGCAGTTGAACAGGCAGGAAGGAGAGGAACAGGTTGCTTGATCTGGCACTAAGGAAGGATAAGCTGGGGTACAGCTCCCAAATGCCTTTCTTGCACTGATTTTTCCCTTCTGACTGGGGAAAATGGCATTGCATGGGTAATATCTTGGGGAAGTCAATGCTTCTGGCTGGTTTTTGGTTGGAAGGGCTGTTTCTGTGATTGTTGTTTGCAGAAGGGACCCAGGCTGAAGACAGCATCTAGCACAGCATCAGCTCTGCAGGGCAGCAGGACTCGACCATACCTGAGCCTGAGCTCTCACCTGGGCTGGTGTTCTCTTACCTCCTTTCCTGGCTGTGGCTGGGAAGTTCCATTTGCTGGCTGCCATGGAAGAAGGCATTGTGTTTTACTGCTGGAATTCTTTGATTTAAACTTCTAATTTCTTCACTTTTTTTGTTGCTTGGGGGTTTTTTGTGTAGGTTTTGGTTAGGTTTTTTTAATCAAATAGATTTGCATTGCTACCTTTGCAGAAGCTTTCTCCTGTGCAGGATGATGGCAACTAGTTGGTGGCAGGAGAAATGCCTGTACTTGGAGTTTATTCATGCTTCAAATCACAGTTGGTGCTTGTAACCCACAAGGTAATGAACTGCTGTAAACGAAGCCTTGCTTCCAGTGGGTAAGCCATCCCCAAGGACTGCCGAGTGGTTTGGCCTTCTCTCAGCCTCTTAAAGCTGGAAACAAATCAGGTAAATTGCAGGAAGGTCACTGGTGATGGCAGGGAGGATGTGCAGCAAAAGGAGTTGAGACTCTGCTTTTCTGCTCAGCTCCAAAGTGATGAACTCTTCCTACTCCTTAATCTTGCCCGGCAAAGCAAGGCTGTAGCTGATGTGCTCAGTGAGGGGCCCAGTGCGGTAAGACAGGATCAGCTCAGGCTGAAGGGAGCTGCCTAAGGCTGGCAGCTTTTTGATCCACTCACAGCCTTTGGGTTGTGCTCAGTCACTTCTACATTGCTTTCTCTGCTTGTTTTGTGCTGTTAATCCCAAATCCTGCTTGAGCTGAGCATTAACAATCTCTTCCACACCAGGGTAAATGTGCCTTTGAATATGCTGCCTGAAATGTCTTCTCAGCTTGCTGCAGGGGTTTGGGTGTACCATAGAAAACCACCTTTCCAGCCTGCATCAAGAAAGCCACGGCTCATAAATAGCATCTTTTTAAACCTTTATACCCTTCCTATTTGCAAAGGGCCCTTGTCCAGGTAAAGCTCCCTTAGGAAAAGGGAAGGAGCTGAAAAACCCCAAGTGACTGGAGCCAGATGCTGGGCGTTTACTCCAAAGGCAGTGATTGGTGATTTGCTGCTGACAGCGTGAACTGGTGTGAAGTTATTAAACTGCAGATGAGCTCATGACTTGGCCTTGGACGAGGTTCAGCCTTGAGTGGCTTGAAAACATGACATGTGGTGGAAAAGAGACAATGCTGGTGTGGCAGGGAGATTAGGGAGCAGCTGAGCAAGACATCTGTGCATAGAAGGATGTGTGCCAGGAGGGAGGAGGGAATGCTTCATGTGAAAAACCTAGGTTCTCCCAGGAGAGAGGAGCAGAAATTCCCTGCTCTATTGGCTCTGTGTTTTAATTTTAGCTTAAGAGAATATTGCTTCAATTTTGAGATGCTTAAAGAGAAGTGGAAAGGTGCTGAGCTTGGGTTGATCCTCAAAGATCCCGTGTGTGCAGGGTTGCTTCCACCAAGCCCCAGAACTGGCTCCTTCACGTGGTGTTTGCTAGTGATGCCAAATCCAGCTCTCAGTTGATGTTCGCTTAATCCTGATGTTGAGCTCTACCAGATTGAGAAGGTAACACCTACACTGCTGTTAGGTAGGAGGGGTGTTTCTCTCCCTGAAAGAGATGGAGTTTCCTTTGGGCATCTCCTGCAAAAAAGCAGTCTTCCCGACTAAGGATTGCAAATCATTGGAAATAGTCTTGGAGGGGGCCTCAGGAGGTCTGATCCATCACTAGGGCAGCATCAGCTCAATCCGAACTGCTCCTGACACCTCCTCATCTGGTCTCCAGCAGCAGAGCTTCCACCCCTTCCCCTGGCAATCAAGTCCAGCACGTTGCTCTTCCCAAGTCCCCCCCATCATTTGTCCTCCTGTTTCCATTGCTGCAATTTTAGGCTCATTGTTTCCTTCCTATGCACATGTAATATTGCTCCTTTACCCTGTTTTCCATAGGATTTAGGAATGGAGTCGACCTCTCTGGACGATGTCCTCTATCGATATGCCAGCTTTCGAAACCTGGTGGATCCAATCACTCATGACTTGATCATCAGCCTCGCTAGATACATCCACTGCCCCAAACCGGTGAGTACCTTGGTCTCATCACACCTCCAGGACTGTGCTGGTTTGGAAAACCACTCTATTGGGAGCATGAAGCTTCTCCTTGAGTGCCAGGGAAAAAGCCTCCTAGTTACTGCTGTGCTTGTGTGTCTTTGGACCAAGAGGACCCGCTCAGAGATCATGCTTTGATAGCACCACATCAGGCTTTCCAGCTGACCAAGTTAGTACTTTGGGTGTTAGCACTTTGCTTTGCACGTTATTCCTGCTTTCTGCCACCTTGTGTTTCTGTGTTAAAGTCTCTATCCCGTTGGGAACGCTTTCTGCTTCACAAGGACAAAGTCGGTTCCTTGCCCTTGTATGATGTTTGGTTTTCCCTCCTGGAGACAGTAAACCCAGAGCTCACCCATCTGTTCTGGTCTCTGCTGCTGAGGGCTTTTGCTCATCTCCTGCCTCCTTTTGACTTGCAGATGGCATTTTAAAGCTTTTCTTGGGAGGGGACCATCCATAGGTGTGATGTGACCGGTGTGATGGAGCAGGGCTCCAGCTGGGACCTGCAGGCATTGCTCTGCTGTGCTTACTGCTAATAATGGGTCTTTAATTTCCTGTAAGAGTGTGTGAAGGGATCGAGTTATTCACTGCTGCTTCCTGTGGATGTTCTCCTCAGTAATGGCCTCCAACACTATTTAAAAATGGGGGAAATTGCTTTTTCTCTTGATTTTGCTGAGGAAAAGCCATGGCGATGCTCAGAGTGGTCTGTGGTGCGGGACAGGCTCTGGAAGTGCTTCATTAAACTCTCTATGCTGTGTTGGGAAGGGTGGAATGGGTGTAGTAGTGTGCATACATGGCTTGGGGACATCAGGGACCCAAATCACCATCTCCAGCCCAAGGATGGATGTCCGCTGTCCTACAGCATGAGCTCAGTGCTGCATAGCTAAACCCGCACCAGTATATTCCTATATCCCCATCCCTTTTCTTATGGAGAATCAAATCCTTTCCTCTCCTCCCCCATGGGGCAATGAGCTGGGAAACTGGAGAAACCTATTTTGATGGGCACATGTCCAGGCAGAGGCCCCATTCCCCCTCTGAGGTTCCCCCTTTCCAAAGTGTCATGACTAAGCTGGTTTCTCCTCCACGTTTTGCCCTGGGAGACTCATGGTGAGCCACGGCCAAGTGTATGATCTGCTCCCCACAAAAACAACCTGAGGCTGCTCCTGCAGCACTGAGCTGCTCCGCTGCCTGGTACCTGCTTTTGCATGTCTCGCCCCATGTTTCCCTTGGCACTAAGGGCTGTGAAGGAGCTTGTGCCAGGGTAAGCATGGAGATGCAGACTCCTAATACTGAATCATAGGGTCACAGGATGGTTTGGGTTGGAAAGGGCCTTAAAGCTCATCCAGTTCCAACCCCCTGCCGCGGGCAGGGACACCTTCCACTAGAGCAGCTCCAAGCCCCATCCAACCTGGCCTTGAACACTGCCAGGGATGGAGCATTCACATCTCCCTTGGTCAGAGCCTGTTCCAGGGCCTCACCACTTTCACAGGGAAGAATTTCTTGCTTACACCCAGCCTAAATCTCTTCTGTTTCAGTTTGAACCCATCACCCCTTTTCCTATCGCTACAGTCCCTGATGAAGCATCCCTCTCCATGTAGCCCCCTTCAGGCACTGGAAGCTGCTCTGAGGTCTCCAGGCAGCTTCCCCTCTCCAGGCTGAACAATGTTCTCAGCCTGTCTTCACATAGGAGATGCTTCAGCCCCTGCTCTGCTCTGCCTGCTGAAGGTATGCTCTGCATCTCATGGCATGAATATACATTGATATGTAGATGGAGGCAGCTGTGAACTTGCCCACATCCATATGGAGGTGGAAGAGATGGGGCTGACCCTGGTCCCTCTTAACCTGCTCTATTAAATATGTGTCTTCTCAGGGTTATGGGGTCTTGCTTTCCTCCTCCCTCCTGGAGAGAGCACTTGCCTGACTCTCTGTACATTGCGTTTTCCATTAGTCTCTATTTATACCACCCTCAGCTTAAAGGTGACCCCTTGGTCTCTCCTCCGAGCTAAAATTAAAGTTGAATTGTTTTTCCAAGCTCTGGGCAAATGCATCCTGGGCTGTATGGCCTGGAAAAAGCTGGCCTGGGCTCTCACAGCTCGAGGAATGCTTATTCCAGCAAGCAAATTCAAGCCAGCAGCCAGGCAACAGCTCCAGCTTGTGCTGGAGGAGCCTGGAGTGGGAATTGTTTGGGGAGCTTTCAAGGTATGTTGTGCAAAGGCTGGGTTGTGTCTCTCCAGACCCTGCTGAGATCCCAGCCTTGCCAGTGCTTGTCTTAGGTGTCTTTGGCTAAAGACCACTTGGAAGTCAAGGTCTGGATTTGGTCCCATCCCAAACGTACAGCGCAGCTCAACCAAACCCATGTCTCGAGTGCCCCTTCCTCGGGGGGCTGGGGTGATGCTCATGGCATCACCCTGCAGCATCTCCAGAAACACCAATGGAGCTGTAAGAGGGCAACCACCCAGCTCTGCTCTGAGGCTTGCTGGGTTGCTGTCTGGTGGGGAAGCTTTCAGGTTGAGTAAATGCTGCCATTGCACGTGAATGTTGTGTTGAGTGGTGGCCATAGATACTGCGCTCTGTACTTATGGCTTTGTGCAGCTATTGCAAACCTTTGGGGCTTATTATAGAATCACAGAATCAGCTCAGTTGGAAACGACCTTTAAGATGGTCAAATCCATCCATTACCCCAGGACTTGCTAGAAAAAGCACTTGTGCTCTCGAGGAGCCTCAGACTGTGCAGCAAGTTTTCCAGCAGCACTCCAAGGGGGTGTTTGCACAGGATCAGAGTCGTTTGAACAAGTGTTTTCATCCCCATGGCCATGACCTTGGGCAGTGTTTTATCATCCTGCCTCTCTCCAGCCCATGCCACATGGAAAGGTGCCAGGCGGGTTCCTTGGAAAGCAGCTCAGCTCCAGGCACGGCGGTTGGTGCTGCTGGTGCTCTCGATCCCCAGGGTGATGTCTGTCCAGTGAATGGGGAAAGGGAACAAAAGCTGTAACAAAGCTGCATGGCGTGGGACAGAGCTGCCCTGATGCCCTGTATCCTTGCTGCAGCCGCTCAGGTTTCCAATGGGAGTCGTTCCAGGCAAAGGAGCTGAAAGCACAGACGTGTAAGGAGCAAAGGGCCCCCATAAAAAATCCGCCGCGCTCTCTGCCAGCAGGAATATCTGGCCGTAAACCACTGGAAAATTAAACTGGGTTCCTTTTCCACAGACCACAGCCACATGTATGGATGCCTGGTGGCTGTGATAGGGAGTGAGTCAGGTTTTCCTCTAGTTTGAGGACTTGAACTCGGGATAAGTGCTGCGCAGAGCCAGGGAAGGAGGTGAAAGTGAAGGCCTTCAGCAAAGGTGGCTTCTTTCCCTTGTGACCTCAGGGTGTTTGCATGCACCGGCTCTTACTGTCCTGGGGGTGTACCATGGAAGTGCCTCCCTCCCCTGAAGCCTGCCCAGAGTAAATACACAGTGAGATTTTGGCTTTGCTGGTCCCCATCCTGCTGCTTTCTGTGAGGGAAAGCTTTTTGTGGTGCTCATGGAAGGGCTGGCAAATAAGCCTAGCAAAACCCTGTCCCAAAGCCCAGCTTTACCTGGCCAGTCTTCTACTGATGCCTGCACCTATTAGGCTGCAGCTCCACTAAGAAGATGGGTGAAAGATGGGATCTTGGTGGTTAGATATGGGCAAACGCCTCAGGTAATGTTGTCCTCAGCTTCCCCACCAAGGTTTGTAGTGTTTCAAGCCGTATGGTACCAGCAATGTGTCAGGGACGGCATTAAAAACTCTTCTGTGCAGTTGCTGCAGCTGGAGCAGTGATTTAGTGGGACTGGAAGTAAAATGGATTTGGCTCTGGATAGAATGGAGATCCATTGTCTTGTTTGCTGCTGGGTCATTTGAGAAATAGCTGCTTAGCCCCGAGCCTGGCTCAGATGTCTTCTGCGCGAGCTCTAAGTTGATCGGGTTTGTGCTATGGGTTTGGTTACATGAATTGTCACCCATGAAAACAAGAAAGCAGGGAAAGGAAAAGTGGTTACTGGGGCCTGGGTGAAAGAATCCATTTCCAACCTTTCCTTCAGGCCTGTGGTAGGAGGATTTCGCTTACAGATGATGATGGATTTTTTTATGCCCTGCATTTTTAAGTTGGAGCTGCATTGAGGTTAAAATGAGCAATTTCCCCCTCTTATTCACTACCCTGTGTGCTGTGACATGTGGCTAAAACTGGATTAATGAATTCAGTTCATACAGAGTGAATATAGCCAGGACACTGTGGCCACCGGCTCGGTGCCTCTGTCCTCAAACCAAGCACATAATCCATCTCCTCCGCTGTACGTGTTGTTATTTGATCTTGAATTCACGTTATCATTCCGTGTTTCTGACATCATGCTCATTTTTACAGCTGAAATGATAGGTGTGAGGCGATGGCAATTGAGGGACACTCGGGCACAGTCTGTTGGGGGAGCTTGGCAGCCTCAGCAAGTCTCTTAACCTTTCCCTTTTGCTATTGGATTCATTTTCCTTGCACATCTTGCAGAGCTCTCAGGTTCTGGATGCAAAGTGCTGTGAGAGCACTGAGTCGTCTTTGTTCTTTGCTGTAAGAAACAGCATAAAAGGAAGCTGATTTAGGAATGGAACCCTCTAAAACCTCAAGTACCTGATATGAAAGCAAAGGGGGTGATGGGGATTCAGCTAAGTCAATTCTGTATCAAGTAAGTCAGTGCTGTATTCTGTATTAATGGCTTTTTTCTTTGGTGGTCTTGTTCCAAGTGTGAAGATAATTCCTGATGGCTATTTAAGACATCTGCAATACGTTATCCTGCAGTATGAAACAGGCTGCTAAAGCTCAGACCCCACTAATGACAACTCAGGTTCTTTCCTACCTTAATGCGTCATGCCTTCTGCTCAGCTTTTCCTTACATGAGAGATGCTCTCTTAAAGCCCCTCTGTGAGCTAAAACTGAGCAGAAAGCCTTGGAAGCAGGGGGAAATTGCACTTTGCAGGGTTTTTAAGGTTAAAGCCTAAAAGGTAATACCAGTGAGGTTTAGATGAGTTGTGATGGTACCATTACTGGCAACTCATTCTTTCCTCACTTCATACTTGCCATCTCCCGTGGTTAAGTCAGATCTTACCTGCCCCTTCCTTAGGCCCTTAAGTCAGTATAAGCAATAGTTGTCAGTTGTGTGTCACTGCACAGAAACACCAGTGCAAAGGCAGGTTTCCATCGCCATCCCATGAGCTGAGCATCCAGCACTGTCCATCCTGCCACGCACTTCACCTGCAGCCTCTCCACTAAGTGTTCCTGAGGGAAATAATGAGTGGAGAAACAGGTACCTCATTAAACAGTAACAACTTCTTTTATTGATGTTTTCGGATGGTAATTGACGTTGGAGTTCAGCTCATTTAGCTTTTAATCAGAACGTAATTTACTGCAAAGGAAGGAAGTGTATTGATTCCTGCCTCCTGGTGGGAGCGTTAGTTATTTACCTGGAGCACTGAAGAGTGTGAGGTGGGGACCTCTCATACAGCATGGCTGGAGGGGAGAACTGGGGGATTTGGGCACTTGGATGGGTATTTTAATACCTATTTCTAACCTAGCTCACAAGCATGTGAATATTAAGCAAGCAAATGATCTGCTGGCAAGGTGGATTTGCAGAAATGAATGGTTTAATAAGGAGAGTTTGAGGGTTTTAATAAGGAGGGGTTTCCTATCAATTGATTGATGACTGAGAAATTGCCCAGCCATGGATTATGGTCACATCTGACCTGGTTTAGGCAGAAAAGTCCTACTCACCATTTGTCAAGATGGGTGAAAGTGGCTTTAATAGATACCATGATTCAATCTCAGCTGCTGTCTGCAAGAAACTAGTACATCCGTTCACTTGGTGCCTATGAGAGCCCCACAGTGATTAATGAGCTGAAGGCAGTGTTGCTCTGGGGGTTATACCCTTGCCTTGGGATTCGTGTTTCTGTGCCCGCCTGCAGCAGGGAGCAACAGGAACTGATGCCAGGGGGTTCTGCCGCCCCTTCCCAGGCCCTTGTGCACGTCATGGGCTGAGAGCCCCCATGGAATGACATAAATATTTGCAGTGGTATCCCAGGGACGCTCCTGCTCTCCTCCAACCGCAGGAACAGACTGGGCTGGGGTTTGCTTCCCGTGGGATCTGGTGTGGTGCAGCTGAGAACAGGGCTGGGAAAAGCTCTATGTGATGTCTTACATCTGGGGCATAAATAATCAAATCTGCTTCTGGCTTAACCCTGTGGGGAGAAGGGTACAAAGAAGAGCAAGGGGCATTTAGCAGCAAAGGCAGGTGCTGGGTTCCGACCTGCAGTTCCTAATGGGATGCCCCTGGGATATGTGGCTCCGGCAGAGAGTGGTTGGGGCAGGCTCTGGATGAAGAGCCACGTTTGCTCCAGCAGGATAGCAGGAGGTATCCCGGAAACCGTGTCAAGCTCTGTGCACCCATCTCTCCACCACATGCATCTGCGTCCTGTGTGCATCACCCCGAGAAGGGGCTGAGAGCCTGAGGCCACGTGGGTAAGCGCAGACATCAGGTCTGTAGGTGAGGGATGACGCTGACTGCTTTTGGACCATGGCAGTGACCGATGGAAAGTGGATGAACCTCTCTGGGGTTCTGTGTCCCCAAGGCTCCAAAATCAATCCTCCCTGTCTGTGTGTGGAGGAGGAAGGCAAGTGCCATCACCCACTGAATACATTGACTTCAGCAGATGTTAGCGCTTGGCACCTTCAACCTCTCTTCCCATTTGCAGTCCAGTCAGTGCAGCACCTTGGGTGTTTTCCTGTCTCTGCTGTTCCACAGCAGCTATAATGATTAACCATTTCCAGGGGAATGAATGACTCTTCTGGAGCTGCTTGCTTTGCTTTGTGGTAACTCCCTGTGTTTCTCAGAAGGCTACAGATGCATTTGTCATTAAAAGGATGGTCGGGTGACCCTTGAAGAATGAACAGTGGCATCTAAATAGCTTTCCTGTTAATGACTTTGTTTACAACACTGCGTGGGTCCAATGTATTTGGCTGAGGATCTTGCTGTGTGTGTCAGGAGCATGTATTGGTGCTCAAAAGCCTCCTCCAAAGTCACACTTTTCCTGTGGACATCTCAATTGATGCTGCGATCGGTGGCATTAGGCATCACAGCGTGGGGCGATGCAGCTACTGGGTGCAAAGCAGCATGCGGGTTCCCCATGGTGTTTTGACTGCTGCTCATTTTGTGCTCTGCTGTTCTGGGTACCCTCCAGTAGCTCTCACCAAAGAGATTTCTGCTCTTTCTTTACAATTTGCCTTTATTTTACACATTCCCCTCAAGGCCATCCATCACTTCGCGTTTTATTGCCGCCTTTAATTGCTCTTCTGAAGTCCAAGTGTAACATTACTCCAGGATCCTTTTGAATAGCTTCCTGAGTTGCTGCAGTCCCATTCATCTCATGCTTCTGGCTCTCTCGATAAGCTCTACTGTACACTGCTTTTCATTTTGGTGTGTCAACACTGAATCTAACACATCGCACTTTGGCCTCTCCTCAAAACAGCTGCTGAGCGCTGCGTAGAGCGGGGCTGAGCTGCAGAATTGGTTTCCATTTCTTTTCCTATCTCCATGTTCTGCTCCTGCTGCATCTTCCCCAGCTCCTCATTTGGGCTCTGTTTCGGTGCTGGGGTCCTTGGTAGTCTGTGATCGCCAGAGGTGAGCACTCAGTACTGTGTTGGGGTGACCAATGTAGGTGTCTTCAGCCGTTGGTTTCCCAGGTTGGGCTTTGTGTTGTCCAGGGCTGGTTTGGTTTTTGTAGGAGTTTAACAGGAGCAAACCCTTTACTGAGAGCAAAAGAACTGACCTTGCTGGTGCTCGGTCTCTTGCTGGTTCATCTTAGGGATGTCAGCATCAACTCCATCTCTGCAATCAACATGCGATGGCTAGATGTGGTGATCCTGTGCATTCATAGTTTGGGCCATACTGGGGAGAGGGTTTGCACCATTGATAGATCTGCCTGGAAGTAGAGGATCTGGGAGCTTTTGAGTCATGAAGTTGATGTATGTGCCACACTCAGTGGCTGAGCATTGGCTTAATTTGATCAATGCCAATTGCTCCTTTTGGACCAAGGAGTTAATGGGACCTTCTGGAGACCAGCTGCAGTCAGCGTGGTGAGGAGCAATGGGTCAGGCAGTTGTCCTGAGGTGGAGAGCGTGGTTATTATCCCTGTGGGCACCTCCTGCCCAGGCATCCCTAGGTTGAGGCCAACTTAGAGCTTGCTCCAGTTGCAGACTTTCTCCCTCACTGAGTTTGATGCCACTGTCAACCAGGGCTCCTCAAAATGTTAATTACACCACACTTGGAGCCAGAGCTGATGCTGAGAGCCCTGGCACTGAGTTCCTGCCATCTGCTAAGGGACATCTTCAGCCAGCTCCAGCCAGCGCTTCAGGCTCCTCCAATAAGGTGATGAAGACCATAAGTGCTGCTTCAGTTAGGTGCTCTCAGCCTGGGGCTTGCAGCTAATTGTGGCCACAACCTGCAATTAGGCTTATGTGAAAGCACTTCCAGTTTCGGGCCATGCTGGGGCTGTCATTCCTGTCTCTGCATACCTGGCCTGGTCACTGCAGACTTGGAGTGTGGGGTTTGGAATTGCACTGGATGGTTTGATTGCTGGGTTTGGGGTTTGCCAGGTAATGGGATGAGTTTTCCTCTTCCCAGTTCTTGTATGGTCCCCAAAGTACTCCATTCTGTACAAAAGGGTTGCTGCTGGATAGGAAGTTTTCTTCTCTGATAGGCTTTTACCAAAGTATGATTCATTGCTTGATAGAAGTCTGGTCCTTCTGCTCCTCTCTTTGCCTTTTATTTATGCTGCTTTAGGCAGCTGCTTTTACCTATACATTTCTTTCCAAGGGAATTGTTGATGGTAAAGCTTTTTATTCTAGCAAACCATAAGGAATGGAGTAGGATTTCCAGCATCCTTATCCGAACATCTGGAGCTGTTTGCTTGGTTTGCATTGTCTCTGTGCAACATTAATGTCCATTTCTATTTCTGTGTATCTTTTACCATACTCTCAGTAGAATTTCCCACAAACCACTTCCTAATATTTGAGATAGTTTTAGATGAAAACATCCCTCTATTTGGTGATTTGAAATTTGATAGAACCTTATTTGATTCTGGTCTTTGTCTATTGAGTTCCTGTGGACCCACAGTGCTCCTTGTAAAATACAACCCTGCAGAACAGAAAGGAGAGCTTTATCCAAGGTGGAGATGCTCTTCTCCTGGCAAAGAGCCCCCAGGTAAGGAGGTGGTCATTTGACAGCTCTGCAAGGGTCTTGCTGACTGTTCCCAGGTCCGTGACCCAAATCCTGCACCCCATAGACCCAGCTCCACCACTGAGTGCCCTTCTGCAGTGGAAAATCAGGAGCTGGTTTGGTTTTGCTGCCTTTTCAAGCCTCCTGCTGCTACGTGGATGGCTGGAGAGAAGACGTAAGCAAAGCTTGGGGAGGACTCTGCAGGGAGCTCACTGCTGGAGCCGTGCTGAGAGAGGGGTCACCAAGCCCAAATGTGCATTTCCTATGCCAAAGAAATGCGGTTTTTTCCTGTAAGAAGCCAAATGCTGCTTCTCATATGAGACCTTCATCCCCTTCCAGGACCAGCTGGTGTCTTCTTGGCCATTTCATAAAGCGAGTTAATTCTGGAGCACATCCTCCCATTACAAAAGCCATTGCGGAGTCTCTGCTGCCAGTGAGTGCTTGGCCCTAACCTGGAGCAGGATGAGGCATAGGAGGTGTTTGGCCACATGGCTGCATACCTGGGGAAGGTCAGGAAAGATCAAGTGGATGAGGTCAGTTATAGTGGACCCTGCTGGGAACGACCTCATCTTTGTTAAAATGGCCTTTATTGAGTTTGTTCCATTTCTCCTTAAATTTGAATTAAAATTACCTTCTTTTCAGAAGAGTTTCTGCACCAGTGTATTGGGTGGTCAAATGGACCCATTTAATGCCATATTGTCACATTGTCTGGATTTTGTTTTCTTCTGTGTGGGCAAGATACATCACTTACGCCCACCATGCTCATATCTGCTTGCCTTCGGGCATCATCTACCTCATCACTCATTCCCCACATGCTGGGATCTCTTCCCAGAGGAGACTGAAGTGATGGAGAGGGAATTGCACTCTCCTGATGATGACAATTTGAGCTCTTCTCTGTAGCACAACAAGGATTTTTTCCATGTGTATTCTCATGCCTTGCCCAAGGAACTCAATGACCAACCAACAGGAGGGGTTTGTTGCTGGTGAGTACCTGGTTGGGGATGTAGATGGGAGCAACCACTGAACCTCCTGCAGTGGGACCATCTCACACCAACCTAAGCGCTGGGTGTTGGCATGTTTTGGCCTTCACAGTGGATTTAGAGCCTTTTCTACCTCCTCAACTCCTCGTCTCACAGAAGGAGAGCTTGCTGGAGAAACTCCATTAGTGCTTCTAAAGGGAAGTCTGGCAGTGACTTGCTGGGGCTGGCTGCAGCGCAGATGTCTACATGCTACAGTAGGCTGCAGTTTAGCCCCATGCTTTGAAAGCAAGGGGGGAGGGAAGGGAGAAAGAAAGAAGAAAGGAAAGGAAAAAGGAAAAGCAGAAAGCTATTAGATGACTTCAGCTCCACGTGACTGCATCAAAGGGAAGGCGGCCTCAGTTCGGTTCCTATTAAAGGCTGGGGAGCAGGATGCTGTTCTGGTGCCAGCGGGTGGGGAAAGGTGTTTTGGGGCTGCTGCAGGTCTTGGGGGGCAGAGCTTAATCCCAGCTGCTGCGTTGACCTTGGCTGCTCTGTGATGGATATGGCTTTCACTGAGTGATTGCTTGAGATGTGTCCCCATGCCTTCTCCTGACACCTTCCTAGGAGGTATCTGGAGGTCCCTGTGGCCCATTGGTTTTGGCACGTGTTAGAGATCTCCTGATGTGTGAAAGCTTTGTGCATGGGGGCATTTCACAGTGCTGAGGTTACATGTCCTCTTCCTTTTGTTGTCTAAGTCTATCCCTCCATCAGCATGGCTTAATGGGGGTTTGCTCAGGGGGCTTGGAACTGGATGATCTTCAGGTCCTTTCCCTAACTATTCCATGATTCTATAATCTGTTGTAGGGCTTCCTAGAGCATCTCTTTCTATTTTATGCCTTTAGCTGTGTAATAACTCTGTTTATCATTGTGAACATAGACCTTTTTCCCCTCTCATCTGTTGGTTTTTTGCTTAGTAGCCCAAACTGTCATCCTATTGTCTTAGTTCACCACCCAAACTAAACAAGGAGGGGAGTTCGGAAAGAAATCTATGATTCTCAGTGTTTTCTGGGTACGGAATATGGTGTTTTAAGCATCATCATCCATTGCATTGTATGGGAACAAACATCTCTGCTAAGGGGTCTCCGCACCAAGTGGGGAATGGTGCTTCCAGGATGAGTGCAGTGATGTGGCTGCAATGGTCTGTGCATGGACAGAGCTTATTGTGCATCAGAGCAATGACCACCAAATGCTGCAGCATCCAGAAAGAGATGCTGCAAGTTTGAAGAGTCTTTAAAAGAAACAGAAAAGGAGGGGGGTGTAAATAGAGTTTCAAGACAAAATCATGATTTCAGAGGGCAAATAGGGGACTTCCTGCAGAGATTGCTTCTGAGTGACAGAAATGTGGGGCTATGTAATAACACCAGATAAAACCTGTCACTTCTTCCCACCCCAGACAATGGCTAATTGTTCTTATTTGGGTCAATCCCCTGCTGTGCTGCAGCAGGGACTCCCCACCAGGGCTCTTGAATCATTAACGTTGGCCTATTTTATAGGATGCTTGGCCACTGTGCAGCCCTCCCAGGGCTCTGCACAGCACCAGGGATCCCGCTGCTGGAGGAGGAGCGGGTGATTCATTTCTTAATGAAAACAAATTAATTTGCAATAACATCTTTATCACAAGGCTCTCCTATGGGTTGCATCCTCCCTGAGCTCTCTGGCTGCTGCTTTTGGTTTGTGGATGCAAATCTTACCTCCTTGCATTGCCACGTCGGGATGAGAGGAGGGCAGGCGGTGATGTTGTGGTTATTTGTCCCCATCAAAACCATGGTCCTGTTCATTCCACGTTTGCTTTCCCATGGTGTCATCCCTCTGCTTCTAATTACGTCCCCACTCCACTGGCAGAGTGATGAGGAATGCATCCAAGGATCATTCGTCTGTGGTTAAAGGTGGTGTGCAGATGCTGGTGATGCTTCCCCAACAGGGGCTATCATGGAGTGCTGATGGATGCTGAGTGGTTTCTCCCCTCCACTGCAGGGGAGACCATCAGTGAGGATAAAGCAGGTCCCCCTGCAGAAACCAGGGGGTGAACCTGACTCTTTGCCTTTACCTGCTCTTGTTTATCCCTAGGATTTAACTGATTCCCATTTCAAGTGCTGTTGCTCCATCCCTTCATCCAGAGCTCTCCCTCAGGGGCTGGAGCCAGGGTGATGACCCTGGTGGTCCCCAGCATGTGCTTGGGGACAGACAGGGCTCAGCTTACGCTGCCCTTTGTTTTCCAGTTGAACAAGGTCCCGTTGGGCTATGGATCACAGATGGGGTATGTGCCATGAAGCCCTCTCCCAGCTGGAATCTGTTAAGGGATTAAAATCTCATGAATCCTGGCAACGAGCAGCCCTCTCCTTCTCCAGAGGGCTGGAAGCAGGCAAAGACGGAGGAGGAACAACGGGGAAAGGGGCCCTTTGCAGGGCAGAGCCGCTGCTCTCAGCTTTCTCCTCATCCCTCCTCCATCCCACGCTCAGCATCGTGGCTGGTGGCAGGGAATTGCTCTGAGTCTCTCCTAACGTGGAGCAGAAGTAGGCTTGCTTGAGTAGAAGCCAAGGTATTGCCCCAAAACTGCTTTTCTGAGGTGATATTTGTACCCCTTGGGCTTACTCTTTGTGTCTCGCTGCAAGCCAGGGTGCTGCATAAATGTGCTCTGCAAGTCCCATCTCCTCAAAGCTTTGCAGCTAAACAGCCAAGATGAATAGAAAGAGGGTCCCCTGTGGCTGTCTTTCTCCTTGTAGAGAGGCCTTGCCCCCTGTTTGTGTGATGTTCAAAGCAGTTTTGCTGCATGCATGACACAGGAGCTATCCCATGTGCAGGATCGTGGCACCAAGAGCTTTTGCTTTCACGTATGTTTCCAGATGTGCAGCTGCAGGGAGCTCAGCTGAGGGCTCAGCAGCAGCTTCTTAGCAGCACATATCAGCTGCCTGTGAGCGTAGTGCTAAGAGAAAGGGCATATCCCAGCTCTGTAAAACAGGGCTTCACCTGGCAGCTGGGAAAGCTGAGCTCTCAGTGTGGTCCCTCCCATCTCCCACCCTGGGATGCTCTGGAGTTTTCCTCCCTGAGCATCCAAAGTAGCAAACACCCATTTCACACATGTGCATTGTGAATGCGATGCTGGAAAGGACCAGGCCTTCCTTGGCATCACTGGTGATGCCTCTGATAGCGATTCATCCGTATGTGTTATTTCAGGAACCATCACTGCTGTCATTTGGTTCTGGCTCAAGATAATTCGTGTGTCAGGGCAGCAAGGTTAAACCTGCATCGACACAAGTGAATTGGGCTGACTTTTAAGCTGACTCAGTTTTCAAACAAGCTCTTGGGCTCCATCCCATCAAGTTTATATCATCTTCAATTGTTTCTCGGTAGGTCTGGATCAAAACACGCAAAAAAGCCTTTGTTTAGACCATAAGATGAGGCGTTGGCACTGCATCAGCTACAGCTCTGCTTCTGAGCCCATGTTTGGGCACTCAGGGCAGCTTCCTTACCCCTGGGGTCAGGTCTGGAGCTGCAGGAAGGTACCCAAACCTTGGGCTCTTGGAAGCAGAGGTTTGTGTGTCACCCATAGGCAGGTGAGGTGCAGTGATGGAAATGAGATGTGCAGGAGCAAGGAGTCTAGCACCAAAAGAGCATCCTATGAAGACTCCAAAATGGGCTGTTAATTTATCCCAGTGCTAAACTGGGGCATTTATCTACAGATCAGTGTGGAAAAGACCATTCTTTTGTGGCTGACTTATACCCTCGCACTGTACCAAGACCAGAAGGAGTTATGTTCTCTAAATCATGTTTTAAAACCCCAAAATAGAAGCAGCCCAGTACTTGCAGTGCTTGTGAGTCAAGCTTGCTTCTGAAGTGCAAAGGGATGAAGGAGTGGTCTGATAGGGGTGACCGTGTGAAGGATGAGCTGGCTGTGAGATAAGGGTTCAAATATGCTTTATCCTGCTCTAGCATCCATCCTTGGAGCTCTGAACGTGTTCCCATTTCAAAAGGAGTTTTTCCACGCGACACAGTGAGGAATTAAATGGAATCACAGGGATGGAATCCCCACCTCAGTGCTGAGGGCAAAACCCTCTTATTTCAGGAGCTGCTGCAATGCTTTGCTGGACTAAAATGAGATGAAATGAAAGCTGATGGCATCAGGCAGCTTCCTGTGGATGCGATGGTTAGAAATAGGGTAGGTGCCAAAAACTCAGCGTGTTTTCCTCTCGCATTAGGGATGCTGTTACACAGTGGGGAAGGTGTTGCTGGCTGAGAGCAAATGGGTTAAAGCGAAGCAACCTGTGCTGTCGTCTCCCAAAGTGGTTTAACTAAAGCGTGGCTGCAATGTGTTTCCAGGCCTTGCAGTGGAAAACTTGAAATGAACCCTGCTCTTTCATTATGTCTCTGTGTTAATTTTGCAGGCTGAGCCTCCCAGGGCTCCCCCATCCCCAAGCCTGGAGCAATACATGTTCCTTGCTACAGGGTCACTAGCAGGAGGGAGGATATCAGCATGCCTGAGGTTTAGCATAGGCTGACATCCCCTTGAAATCTATGGGATTGAAAT
>JANRGW010054999.1:0-14129 GCA_024733675.1 Psilopsiagon aymara | reverse complement strand
CTGCCCAACCTGGAGCTGTGCCTGGGATTGCTCTGACCCAGGTGTAGAACCTTGCACTTGGCATGGTTAAACTTCATGAGGTTGCCATCAGCCCACCTCAAAAGAGTGTTAAAGTCCCTCTGGATGACATTCCTTCCATCCAAAGGGAACCATCAACCAAACCACACAGCTTGTTGTCGTTGGCAAACTTGCTGAGGGCGCACTCAATCCCACTGTCCATGTTACCAACAAAGATATTGAACAAGACCGGTCCCAACACCAATCCCTGAAGGACACCACTCATTACTGGTCTCCAGCTGGACATTGAGCCATTTGCATGTGGCCATCCAGCCAGTTCTTTATCAACTGTGTGGTCCACCTATCAAACTGATGTCTCTCCAATTTAGAGACAAGGATGTCACGTGAGACAAGTGTCATGTGGGGCAGTGTCAAACGCTTTGCACAAGTCCAGGTAGATGACATCAGCTGCTGTGCTCCTGTCCATTAGTTCCATAGCTCTATCACAGAAGGCCACCAGATTGGTCAGGCAGGATTTTCCCTTAGTGAAGCCATGCTGGCTGTCACCAACCACCTTGTTGTTTTTCATGTCCCTCAGCATGCCTTCCAGGAGAATCTGCTCCAAGATTTTGCCAGGCACAGAGGTGAGGCTGACTGCTCTGTAATTCTCCGGGTCAACCATTTTCCCCTTCTTGAAAAAGGGGGTTATATTTCCAGTCGTTGGGAACTTCACCTGACTGCCATGATTTTTCAAATATGATGGACAGTGGCTTAGCAGCGTCATTTACCAGCTCCTTCAGGATCCGTGGATGGATTTCATCAGGTCCCATGGAATTGTATATGTTCAGGTTCTTAAGATGGTCTCGAACCAGATCCTCACCTACAGTGGGCCCAAGGTCTTCTTTCTCACTGTTGCTGCGTCTGCCTTCCAAGACTTGGGTGGTGTTGTCAGAGCATTTGCCAGTGAAGACTGAGGGAAAGAAGTCATTAAGAACCTCAGCCTTCTCCAAATCCACAGTAGCCAGTTGTCCTGATAGCTTCTGGAGGTGGCCTGTATTGCCCGTAGTCTGTCTTTTATTTGCTACATACCTATAGAGTCCGGTCCTGTTATCTTTAACATCCCTAGCCAAGTTTAATTCTATCGTCTACTTAATGAAGATGAATACTTTTCTTTCTGACTGACAGCATTTTCAAGAGTTTGAGATCACTACTCAACTAGAATGTTTCTTTACTTCATGTTCACTATGTCCAAACATTTTCTTGTTCATGCTCCAGTCTCCAGTGTCTATAAAGAACTAATCTAATCTAATCTAATCACCAAATCTAATGCTCAAATGAAAGTTGAAATTATTTTAGTTAGAAAATGGACTACAAATTACTAATAACGTGACAAATTTCTAGCATCTTCACAAAAAGATGATATATGCTTCAAAGGAAATTAAAAAAAAACAACTTCATACATTCCATCCTATAATTCCAAATTCTATTAAATGTGAAGCATGTTTTTAGGTAAGTCATCTACAGAAAAAAACCTTTCCCTTCTGATGGGTAATCATTTTAATTTAGGTGTTGATAAAAAGCACTAGGGAAGCACATGATATCAGAAGTAGCGCTGTACAAATAAAATCTTAGCAATAGCTGGCTTTAAAGAAAATTTATGCTGTTACAGCTTTCCAGCCATAAGGATGTTAGATCAAAACACAGAAAACTTTTGTTTTATTTAACGTAACAGCATAAGTTTGTACTTTGGATATGCAAAAAATGTTCACATGCCAAGAGACTGCCAACTTCTTCAACTGTAACATTGGATGCTATCTTTCCTTACATTTAATTCTGAAATGCACTTATCATATAACATCTCTTCAGTACTTTGCATACTATATATAATGATTTATTGCAGTAATTTGCTAATTTAGTTTTGCTATTTCCTACAAAAATAATTATTCATCAACTTAAGAAACAAAAAGTTCTTATGAAAGCTATACTGTTTGTGACACTTCTTTTTTTAAGAAGTGTTTTTAAGATAGAGTGACTTCTACTGTTCAGCAACTGCCTCTAATCTTAACACTCAGAGAAATTTTTTTTAAAAAAAATCTTTTTAGATAGTGTTACATTTTCCAAATACAGACATAAGGAAAAATAAATACTTAGAAGCTGGACACTGTAAAATTTAAAGGGGTGTCATGGATGAGAAACATTCCTAGATTGACCACTACAAAGCATGAAGAAATAGATCTTAAAATGGGGAGCTCTAATTCTCCCAGTTGTTAGGAATTCCATTCTTCCTCAAAAAAAAAAAAAAAAGCAAAAAAAATTAAAGAATCGAACCCTGCATTCTGCTTGCGTCACCATGTAAGCAGCATTCAATTTACCTCAGTTTATATGTATTCAAGAGAGTTTAGTATCATGAAAACCAACTAGAAATATAAAACTGACTCAAATTCTTGGCCCTGAGTCAGTAACAATTTGCAGAAGTAAAGGACTACAGACCTGGGCACAAAATCATATAAAATTTATGGAAATAAATTCTTTTCTTACATAACGTCTCATCTCAAATTCTCTCCTTGTGCATCTGATGTGGTACTTGTTGTAATACATAGTAAACCTCATAAATATGAAAGTATTCTTGTAGTGTTGTTCATACAATTGTTGCACTTTGATTTTTATCTGCCACAAGTCATCTTATGTAACTGCAATTTAGTCTGCTCTTCATTGTATCTGTGTAATAAGAATCTACACTGGAATTCTGGGATGCACCTAACTGCACACCACTGCAACCTGCCTCCATAAACAGGTCATTGTCTTAGCTGTGGGACAGCAAGCCTCATAAATTGTTACAATCCAGGTTCTCTGTGGGCTTCTAGAAAAATTATAATAATACTTTCCAATACTCACAGATTATACAAGAAAGAAGCATACAGTATTTCTATAATTATAGGCTGTTCACAAGTATTTTCTTGGAATAGTAAGAAATATAACCTTGGAACAGAAGCAAGAGAGATCTTTCACAAAATTATGATAAGCTCCAGGTATTTGGAAACAATACAAACATAAACCGAGATATATACAAAAAGGAATTTATAACATAAATGCTTCATCTTCTTGGCTATGGCAACAGTAACAAGAATCATTATTAGAACCTGCAATTCTTAGATATAAGTAATTATATCTAAGAACCTGCAATTCTTAGATATAAGTAATTATTAGCATACCCTAGCAATATACCAGAAACCTAAAAAAAACCCCATAAACACAAACGTTTGTGCACACACACATAAAATGCAAGCATCCAGCTCAGAGGCATTAAGAGCTTTCCCTTGTGGAACAGAAAGCGGAAGCTTGGGTCCCTCTGCTGTTAGCAGGCTAGCTCAGTCCCGCTCTTCACCACAGACCCTGCATCAGGGTAGGCCTCTGGAAGCAACTACAGAACACAGGCTTATTGCTCCTACTTAAAATGCAAGGTTTATCTACTTCAGCTCAGCAATAGAGTGCATTCTGCCACAACACAACATTTATGGGCACGTTTTGGCTTACTGCAAGACAGAAAAATTGTCTGACAGATAAAAGTTACCACATTACAAAATAAACTTGGAGTCACAGCCTACGCATTTACAAAGAAATTGCAAAATCTGAACAAGCCTGTTCTCTCAGACTGCCTCCCAAAAACTCTATTTAAACATAAAAATGAGATGTACAGTACCTTTAACAGAGAGAGCGTAGAAGAGATTCACTTCATATTAGGGTTCTGCTACACCGAAGTACTTCTCAAAAGAGCCCTTAAATTAAATACTTCACATTGGCATTTATCAAAACTCTTTCACTTCACCCACTGAGAGGTTTATACTTTATTTGCTTTATTATCTGATTGCTTAAGCCCATGTGGGAAGTGTGCTGGAAATCATGGTTACACAGTATCACAGATCAGCTTCCTATTTTAAATACTGCTGTAACAAAAAGCACATTTTTACAGGAGGATTGTGAGAACACTGAAGAAAAAGGGCTGCAAGTGGATTAAACACTGAATAAACTTTAACCTATTATTTTCCATTTCAAATTTATTATTACATCACAAACCAATAAGAAGGCCAATAGGAACTAATTATATCTGGCCACCAAGGTTTGGTTTTACACAGAAAAAAACCCATGCTGGTTTGAATTAGAAAAACCACATCTAGGAAGATGTAATAAATCCTTTTCTATAGGACACATAACTCTAGGCAGTACCATACTAAGCTGCACTAAGGGACAGCATCAAAAAAAAAAAAAAAAATTGCAAATGCAAGGCTAAGTTTGCAAAAAAAGTATCATAATTACTTTTAAACACCTACTTGCTTCTGTAGCCACTGTTCTCTCCTTCTTTGTTTTCTTCTCAAGCTTTTCAACTTGCTTCTTTCTCTCTTACTCAGCCTTTGATTGAAGGAAACACTTGTAGGCTGCACAAGATCAACAGATGTGATGCACTGTTCCTCTTCCACAGCACTTGTAGGTGAAGAAAGATTCATCACGGAAGGTGACCCATCAGCAATGGCATTTCCAGAAGACTGTCCAGGAGCTTCAAAATCACACTCACTTTCTGTTTCTTTATGTAGTAACGTGGTAAAGGAAGTAACTTGAAACCTTTTTTGTAGTTTGTCAGCACTGGAACTAGACAGGTCCTTCGAAGTAGGAATATCTTTTCTATTGGACTCTAACTGCAAGCCACATTGTGTGTAAGCAGGTGGATTTTTGTTTTGGCTATGGTAAATAGTTTCATATAATGAAGGTGACAAAACAAGTCTCTCTCTGATACTTAAATCCAAACTATGTGATCTTCTGTGAAAAGGTTTTATGGTACATGCATCATTCATAGGATAGAAAGCAGAAATACTTCTCTTTTGATTTAAAGGAAATGTTTTACTTCTTCTCTCAAAACTGGGAGATCTTACTTCTAGACAAAGTGCTTCTGTTAATCTGCCAGTACTATTATTATTCCTGGCCATGCATGAAAGCCCTTGATTTTTGATTTCCAAAGTTGCAGTTACCACTTCATGGCAGGCATCCTTGCTAAAGCTAGAGTGAATTTTGAGGAGAGGTAAGTGCTTCCCTGGTGATTTTGACAATTTAATAGAGAAAGCTGGCTGATAGTCAGTCCGACTTTTGCAGAAGTGTATATTTAATAACTGTCCACAGGAACATTTTTTGTTGCAAACAAAGTTAAAACCCCCTAAGCGCTCTTCACAGAACGGACAGTGCAGTTTTCCAATTGTCCATTGTGCCTATTGATAAGAAAGAAAAATACATCAAAAACATTCATTGCAAATAAATTATTAAGAAATCATTACTAGAGTTACTTTGCTCCATTAATAAAAGGGTTTACTCTTTGGTTTTCAAACATAACAAACGAGACTTCATAGCAGAAAGCAAATCCACCATAAATAATGTTTTGGTCACAACTCTGCTTACTGCAGTGATAACTTAATCTAAGAACTCTAGAACACACATTTCAAAATGCAAGGGCTTTGAAACATGTTTTAAAATTGTCCACAGATAGATAGAATAATGCTACAATGCTGATGAAAACAGTAGCCCCTTTAAAGCAGTCAAACCAATTTACCATGTTAATCTGGAATTGGCAAGCAGTTTCTCAGCTGAGTCTTATGAATGCTGATACATTTCTTGCATACTAAGTACAGTGGAAGGAGTTTTCTTACAAAGAGAATATAACTTTTTGCTTTGTTTACAAAAGCTTGAAACAGTATTTGCATTTTGGTGTATGTATTATTATAAAATAATCTGTGTACAAATACTATGCCAAATCCTTAATACACTATCTTTAAGGAGACAGTTATTTTCATTATTTGTTAATCTATGAATTTCATTTCAATCTTAAAGGCACTTTTTCAAAAGAAAATATGTACCAAAGATCTATAAACTCCTGCACATTAGAACACTCATTACTATTTTCAGTAAATATATTCATCTGTCAGCAGAAACATTTTTGAGAATTAAAGTTACAAAAGTGTTTGTAGGATTAAAGCCTGTATGAGAAACAACATTATCAACTCCAGTCACATATTATTCAATACTGTGCCTAAAGTGGGGCTGAGCCATGAATACAGAAGCTGCACATTTCTAGTTAAAGTATTCCTTTTCAGTTGCAGATGTCTTTCAAGGTAGTTTGAGAAGATGATTCTATGATGGATGCTTGCTGATTGAAAGCTTCAGAAAGTTTCAGTAAAATCTGCAGTTTCAGAAAAAAAACCCCACAAAATTGTGCAGAAAAAAGGTTATTTTTCATATGCAATGCTAGAAAAAGTTCTGAAAACACTTCTTTGAGAAACATACTCTGCCTTGTGGGTTAAGACTGCAAAACATCAAAAAGCTTCAACGATGTGCCTTTTACTGCACTTACAAGATTCTGTTTGAGCCTGGATATGTTTTAAACCTAGAGAAAAAAATATTTCAGTTGACATAGTCCAAAGGCTTTCAAATCCCTGACAATTCCTTGAACATGAACAGTCACTCTCAGCTTAGAAGGCTGTCCAATCTATGCATATGCCATTTCCAAAGAAGAATTAAGATGGTTCAGTGACTTACTGTAAGTCTCCTACACTCCATATCCAGGTGTCATGGGCTAGGCATTAAAACTCAGAGAAAGCCCTCTCTAGTGCTGCTAATGTTTCTTTCTGGCACTCAGGCATTATGGAATAGAAACCTGGATCTCCAAATGAAGAGGAAGAGTGAGTGATTCATGAAGGATTGGGAAGAAAATTAGAAGCCTGGCAAAACTGGGAATTCAATAGAGGGTAGGAAGAAAAAGGACATCTCTATGTCGCATGTGCAGAGAAACTGGGAGATGAGGTGCAGTACAAGGGAGTCCAGGACTAATTTAGCATGAGCTTGGCAATGGACTGATAAAGCATTGACTCAGTAAAAGAAGTAACAGCCTACTACTGGAGGAGGTGGTAGGGGGAAAATCAGCAAGATATAAAAAGGAGCTGAGGGGACACAGATTTACTGATGGACTGCATAAAGAGGAAAAACTGAGACGGGTTAGCCAAAGCTCATACAAGTGAAGAGTGATGGGAAAAAGAAAATGTAGGTTAATAAACGTCACTAGCATCACTACCCAAATATTTGTGGTTATTGAAGGTTATCTATACTAATGTGTACATGAAACCCAGTGAGACTAGTTAAGAACAGTGACAGATGGCAAAAAAGAACTGGCTGGGAAACAGTAGGTTTTTACAGCCTGCAAATAGGCTTTGTGCTTATGTAAAATGATTTAGCCTTTGATTCAGGAGTCAAACGAGAGAAAATAACACATGATCACAAAATTATTCAGAGCCCGGGAGATCTGGGGATAACTCAGAATTTTTTTGTAAACCTCACACATTTGTCCATAAACCCACAGGATTCTTCCAGAGAAGTCAGAAGTGAATGAGGCAAGAGTTCCCAGGATATTAAAGCACAAAATGAACACTAAGATACTGAAGATGTTCACAGAGAATTGCATTCTCTGTCTCTGCCACCAGTGGCGCACTCCTCCTCTGCAATCTTGAGCAATTAAGCCTTTCTTAACCAGTCCATGTTTTGTATTTCCCAGGTCTCCAACCCAGCCCTCCAGGCTTTCAAAAGCAGAAGGCTGGCCATTTACAGCTAAAGGTGAAAAGAACAGTATTACTATCAATACTGAATCCAATATTACTGAAATAATATAACATGCAAAGTACTGTAAGCACCTCCATTCCTATGATCAGGCATTCAAGATCAGGCAATTCTGTAAAGTGGGGAAATACTTCATCACTCCTAATTTTCACAAGCACCACCAAGATTAATGTTTGTGAAACAGATGCACTATTCTGTCATGCACTATTGAAGAGGTAATTTTAAAATTAATTAATGTTTAACAAAATAAACCAGAGAGCAATAAAATGAGGAAAGATGAAGGAACTTTTCTATGCTTAGGTTTACAATCATATTTTTTTCTTTCACATTTTCAGGGTACATTTGCTTAGACTGAACTTACTTGCAATACAATGAAACTTAGACACTGAAGTTTAAGCAGAATGCAAGTATCATTTCTCTCAAAAATCAAAGACTCACCAGAGAAAAACTGTAGGGCAAAGGAAAAGCACAGTTTCTTCTTATTATATCTATTCAACAACTTGTAGACTTAAGCCAAAGAAAATACTTAATTCAAGCAACAGTACAACAGGGAAGTTGTGGGACGGTTTGTGATTTCAAACAAGGAGTTAAAACTCAAAAGCAGCGACACTGGCTTTTCATCAGACCTTTGAATTTGCTTTCTATTGATGTGACAAAATAACACAATAAAAATACAAGATTTCACATCATATTCCAGCAACAGCAATATCAACAAACTGCCAGTGCACTTTTATGGAGAAACATGCTTCTTACTATCACTCTCAACATATGCACCAGTACTCAAGATACAATGACCAAGACAAACCAAAACCCAAAGTCTAGATAATAACATAATTTTAAGCACTGGAAAACATACGCAGAGGTGCCTGCAACAATTGTTTGGACAAACTGAAATACATCCATTTATAAATGATCAGAACAGAATTTATCACTTGCAGGTTTTGTGCCTATGTAAAAAAAAAAACCAAACAACATGTAAGATCAAAAAAAGCCTCTGTAAATGGTAATGCGGAAGTTACCAAGAGCCCCCTCAGTTAGAGGGTCTCTGTAAAATAAGTGGACCTTGGAAGAAAAGTGCCCTTGAAATTTGTTTCTCTTACTTATTTCACATTTGGGATTCTAGAGGCAAGTAAAAAACTACCTACCTTCTCAATGACACATCTCACCCACTCTGGAATTGCTTCTAAGTTCACATGCCATACATTGCAAGAGTCCTGAGCAGCAGGTGAAGGTTGAGATGTCTGTTAAAAAAAAAAAAAAAAAAAAGAAAGATTATTGCATTGATACTCAACATTTATTTAAGCTTTTTTTTTGTTTGTTGTTTTATTTGTTTTTGTCTAAATATACCCAAAAGTCAGCTTCCCAAGTTCAGTAAATATTAACAAATAATAGAACTCAAAGATGTTGGTGCATTCCTTAAATTAAAAATCAGGTAAATGCTGTCAATATTTCTCTATTTCTGAATCCAAGGATACTGGACAGACTTCACTGTGGGTATGGAGGGATTTGGAGGTGGTTTTGTTTTGTTTACAAGAAAGTATGCAACTTATGATCTTCCAAGAATATTCAGAAATTTATTTCAGATGCAATATCAGCTAGCACAATTTTCCAGTAAAGAAAGGAGAATTTAAGTTCTAGTTTATATAAAGATTGTTTTCAGTACCATACAATGATGCCAAAAATATTTTAAATTATTTTTGTAATGCTTGTTAGAGCAACTAGCAGAGAAATCACGGACTCTTAGTAGCTTTTGAGTTTTAACTGCAATGATGTGACTAACTGAAGAAAAAACAAAATCTTAAGAAATGCAGCATTTCATTAATTGATCCTAAAATAAAAACAATTGCCTGCTTTGTAGCACAGAAGTGATACAACTATAATTAAATCTTTTAATATGATTTAGAAAGTAAGTTATAAAGATGGCTAAAAAGATAAGAAAACTCTGGTGAGAAGGTCTTAAAATCTGTTGTTAAAATTTATGAATATGGAAAATCACTGACTCCTATGTTATGAAATTCATAGTAATATAACTTAATTATGCTAAAAATTGAAAGTGGGGCTATACACAGAAGACAGAAGCTTTTAGAAATTCTCCAAGTAATGACAGCAAGCAGATCTGTTTGCCATGTCTATGCTACCATCTTCCTTCTATCTTTGGAGAGTACTGGTACTTCAGCTTTGATATAATTCTGATTTAAAGTGCTTATACTGCATTTGCAGCTTCAACAACTGGTTTTAAGATCTGTTCTAAGATTTTTCTCTTTTACTCAAATTTCAGCTATGTCTTTGAGTAAAGGTCTAACATTCATCATGGAAAGGTGACATACTGAAAACATTTCTCATCACAGCACAGTCTGCCTCCCAGTGTCCTGGGAAGTAGCACTAAATTACATCATTTTATCTGCTATCCACATAATTAGGGAAGGAGATGCTTCAGTCTTGTGCACAGTGATGACAGATCATGATCATGCTCCACCATGAGGCACAGAAATCTTCTCTTCACTACATTTTTCCCATGAAAGAGGTTGAAATTTCCCTCCCATGCACCCAGAAGCTGCTTCAAATGATACACAAAATAAAGACTCCCAAGTATGAAAGTTATTACAGAACCTCAAGCTCTGTAAGAACAGTGATTAAAATAATAATAACAATACTATCAGGATCTAAAAAATAACAACTTTGCTTCTACCTCTATTGTTTATACCATCCTCCAGTGCCAAAAAGAATGGTGCTACATTTCCAGTGTGTTCATAAAAACATTAAAAAACTTCGCTTCTATTTCCTTTTTTGCTTTGATTCAAGACCATGCAATGAATACAGTGTCTTTTTGGCATATTTGGAAAGAGTCTAACTCTTTATGATTACCAACTGCCATTACAAAGCAGAGGAAATACTCTCTCATTGTTTTATGCCTGTGATTATTTTTCTGTTCATTTTAATAAATTAACAGAATAACGTAAATTACTAAGTGTCGTTTTAGCCTTGCAGAACACGCTCCCCCCTCAGGGCAAGCTAATCTGAGCTATTTTTGTGCACAGACTATCCCCTACTTTTTCAAAATGAAGAGCAAAAGTTTCTGATGTAGGAAACTCTCAATACACACTCAACTATCACAGCAGAAATCAGTGTCTGTATTTAAAAGACTCCTTAGAAAAAAAGACTTCTCTATTAATAGTTATTGAAATAAAAAATTACTTCATTAAAACTGTCAAAACAAGAACCCATTCTTATATGAAAAATGGTAACACTATATACTCCACAAAATCTAGTAGTCAAATGAGTCATGAACACCAGCCTTCCTTATTGCAGAACAAAAAGGTGATTACTGCTTGCTTGGCTTCTGTAGCTTTGCTGCTTACATACTCTCTATGGAATTTTTCATATTTTAGTACTTACCTTCACAGTACATTAATTAATAACTGAGGGCAAGTCTAATTCTTCTTGTTTACTTAAAACCAGTGACACTGGAAAATGTTACAAACTCCCTCCATATGCTATACTTACATTAGATGGTTCTTTTCTATGAGATTTTTCAAGGCAAACAGAATTTGCTATATATTTTCTACATCTCCAGCAACGTAGAACATCAGCCTTTTGGTTATTCATTTCAACTTGTGATTCTTCAGTTCGGTATGGCTACCTGTAAAGACACATATACAAAACATTCAATTCAGTCACCTGTTGAAACCACACATGGTTTCTTTTTGCGACCCAGAAGTCTATCAATAGCCTCTTCTGTATAAAGAAGACATTATTTACAAACATTCTCTGATCTTGCATGGCATGTAACCTGGATATTTTAAATAGCAAAAATGAAAAGAGTTGTTTTTATTTCCAGGTTGTACACATTACTAAAAGGTAACAACAACAACAAAAACAAATTTAAAAACACACACCCCAAACAAAAAATGAAACCACAAACCTCCTCAATGTTTAGATAAAAGATAATTCCATTTTTCCCAGAATATGCCCATAAGTAATTTCTATAATTTCCTTTAAGATTCCATTAACGCATTTTAATTTAAGGTGGCCAAGCAAAATATCATGGAAGAGACACAGAAAAGGCAGAATTTACACTGGAAACCTGTCTTGTTTATGGCAAAAATATGATGATTCAAATGCCCTGACGAAATCAGAATCTCAAGTTTTTATTAACCTCGCTGTGTCAGCACTGCTACTTTCTGTACCAGACGCATTTCAAAAGTGTAATGTATAAAAATCCTGGACCTCTCTATGAACGATGTCTTTTTTTTAAAAAAAGTAAATTCAGGCTCTGAAAGATTTTTACAGGTGCTGTGTACCACTCTGCTGTGATAAATGAGGCATTAGACTTTACAGAGTATTGAAAAAATTATTACAAGTTATGAATTTGTTTTTATCACTCAAACATTTAAAAGCTGTTCTAATTAATTTATTGTTCACAATTTTGTAACATGCTGCTAGAATTAATTTTATTTTATGATAGCTCAGTAAGAATCTGAAATCTCACACCAGCTAGGAAAGACTG
Organism: Psilopsiagon aymara; assembly: GCA_024733675.1. Classification (NCBI taxonomy): domain Eukaryota; kingdom Metazoa; phylum Chordata; class Aves; order Psittaciformes; family Psittacidae; genus Psilopsiagon; species Psilopsiagon aymara. The sequence continues at coordinate 1,978 of JANRGW010054999.1, read as the reverse complement.
AAAGACTTCATGTAAAGGTAGCTTAGATGCGCTTCTCAGGTACAGCCAAAATCCCCAATGATTACAATATATTCTTGAAATGTACTACAGATAGTGATATACATCTTGCATACCTTATATGCTGTAAATGTGTATTCAAATAGTATATATTTAAGCCTCTGAATAGGTTCTGTTCCCTTTACTCTAATTGTTACAGAAAAAGGTGTTTTGCTATCTGTTGAACAGCTACTTCATTTGGGGCTAATATTGGAGGGGGGTATAAAACTATCAGTGATAGACCTCTGAAGCAAAAGGTAAAGGACTGACAAATAAAGGCACTACTTAAATTTAAAAGATGAGATTGATGTCATGCAAACAAAGGCTGTCTAAGGATCATTGGCATTTGAAGTGATGTAAACATCCCTCTCAACTGAATTATGTTTAGCAAGCAAACACAATTGTACAGCAAAATAAAAGCTCTTTTGTCTACATTTATACACTTGAAAATGGTCTTCATATTTCTGCATGTATCTTTAATTTTAAAATATACTTTGATGACAGAAGGGTATAAATAACAGAATAACCTGCACAGCATAGGCTGTATTTTTTGTAACAAAGAATGCTAACAGTGAACTCAGTTTAAAAAAAAAAAAACAAAAACAAAAAAACAAGCCATCAAAATGCAAATACTTTTCGATCACTAAACCACAGTAGGCTGAAGTGTTCCTCTGGCTTAGTAGAATTTAAAAAGGAAAATTCCTGTAGGTCTGCATGTATGTGTCTTTTGCAGGTCTCACATAGAAAGAAATGCTACGAATGAACTCTAACACGGAATAATAGAATCACAGAATAGTTAGGGTTAGACAGGGCCTGAAGATCATCTAGCTCCAACACCCCTGCCATGGGCAGGGACACCTCACACTAAACCATGCCACCCAAGGCTCTGTCCAACCCAGTCATGAACACCGCCAGGGATGGAGCATTCACAGCTTCCTTGGGCAAACCCATTCCAATGCCTCACCACCCTCACAGTAAAGAATTTCCTCCTCATATCCAATCTAAACTTCCCCTGTTTAAGTTTGAACCCATTACCCCTTGTCCTGCCACTACAGTCCCCAAAAAAGAGTCCCTCCCCAGCATCCTTATAGGGCCCCTTCAGATACTGGAAGGCTGCTATGAGGTCTCCACACAGCCTTCTTTTCTCCAGGATGAACAGCCTCAACTTTCTCATCCTATCTTCATACAGGAGGTGCTCCAGTCCCCTGATCATTCTCACAGCCTCCTCTGGACTTGTTCCAACAGTTCCATGTCATTTTTTATGTTGAGGACACCAGAACTGCACACAATACTCCAAGTGAGGTATCACACGAGCAGAGTACAGGGGCAGGATCACCTCCTTTGACCTGCCATTCATGTTCCTTTTGATGCAGCCCAGGATACGGTTGGCTTTCTGGGCTGTGAGCATACACTGCAGCCAGCTCATGCTCACCTTTTCATTGACCAACACCCCCAAGTCCTTCTCCCCAGGGCTCTCCTCTGCCCAACCTGTAGCTGTGCCTGGGATTGCTCTGACCCAGGTGTTGGACCTTGCACTTGTCTTGGTTGAACTTCATCAGGTTGGCATCAGCCCACCTCACAAGTGTGTCAAGGTTCCTCTGGATGGCATTCCTTCCTTCCAGCATATCAACCAAACCACACAGCTGCTTGACATTGGCAAACTTGCTGAGGGCACACTCAATCCCACTGTCCATGTCACCAACAAAGATGCTGAACAAGACTGCTCCCAACAGCGATCCCTGAGGGACATCACTTGTTACTGATCTCCAGCTGGACATTGAGCCATTGAGCACAACTCTTTGCATGTTGCCATCCAGCCAGTTCTTTATCCACCGAGTGGTCCACCTTTCAAATTGATGTCTCTTCAATTTAGAGACAAGGATGTCACGTGAGACAGTGTCAAATGCTTTGCACAAGTCCAGGTAGATGACATCAACTGCTC